>PVJH01000619.1:0-283731 GCA_004026705.1 Nesogale talazaci
TTTTTTTTTTTTTTTGGGGGGGGGGGGTGATCAGTCCTCAATGCTTCCCCACCATGTGACTTCTCAAGTGTCCTGTGTCACTGTCTGCTTCAGTAGGGAGCCAGTGTGCCCTGTCCTGTTGTTGTTAGCCCAGTCCTTTCTGTGGCGCATTGGGTCTCCAGAGGGATGTATTCCTCTGAGCATCATGTGTTGGCATGGAGCTTGTACCAGCTCTCTTCCTCTTCCTTCCTTCTTGTCTTTGTCCCTGTTGGTGTGGGATGCTAGCCCCTCCCCCAACCTGTTCTCTGCCACCTCCAATTCTAGGGTTGGGGTCCATCTGACACTGGTTGTGTCTGGCTCTGTAGTTCTCTCTTTTCTTGCATCCTTCCATGCGTCCACGCTGTCCTCATGGTTGGGTGTTTCTTGGGAGGAACTGCTTGCCCATTTCGGTTTCCGTGGAGACAAGACCAGTACTCCTCCCCTGGGTGGGTTAGTGCCCTGTTCCCTCTGTTATCCTTTCACTTTTAAACTCCCTTTTATCTCCCTACCCCTTCCACCCCCTTAACCTTCTCCCTTACTTCATCCTTACTGTGTTGCACCCAGCGTGTACCTCCCTGGGTTTGGTCCTCCCTCCTCCCCTTACCCTACATCTCGAACCAACTGTTATGGTATAGCAGTCTTCTCCTTTATACTCACCATACTGTTTCTATTTACCTCAGGGGGCTCATGCTGTACTTATCTTTTTGTGATTGACTTAGCATAATTTCCTCCAGTTCTTCCCATGCGGAGATGTGTTTCATGTGCTCGTCAGAGCTTTTGAGTGAGACATAGTACTCTATTGTGTGTATGTGTCAGAGTCTGTTGATCCATTCATCTACTGATGGAAATTTAGATTGCTTCTAAATTGTGATTGTGAATTGTGCTGCAATAAACATTGGCGTGCATACCACTGGCTGTGGTTTATTTCTTGTCTCTTCTGGATATATGCCCAATAGTGGGATAGCTGGATCATAGGGTAGCTCAACTTCCAGTTTCATTAAGTATCGCTGGACTGCTTTCCATGGAGGCTAAGCATTCCTACACACCACCAGCAATGTAGAAGTGTTCCTATTTCACAACATCCCCTCCAACATTTGTTGCACTCTGATTTTCTGATCTGGGCTTGCCTCAAGGGTGTTAGATGATATCTCATGGTTGTCTTGATATGCATTTCTCTGATGGCTAGTCAGCGAGAGCATTTTCTCATGTTATTAGCCATATGGACCTCTTCCCTAGTGAAACTTCTTTTCAGTTCTTTTTCCAATTTCTTCAAAGGTTTATCTGTTTCCATATTCTTGCAGGAAACAAGGATATTGCAGATTTTTGTAATAAACCCTTTGTCACCACAGACCACTTTTACACCTTCATTCGTGTCATCTCTTCTACTCTAGCATTGCAGTACTAATGCTATGTTCCAGTTCTAAACCTGGTTGTGAAATCTTATCACTCAGATTATCAACATTGCACTACAAGGTCAGAGCCATTATAAAAGAAAAGCTCCTTTTCAATTAAAGGAGTATCTCTGTAACTTCTATTCAAATAAAATCTACAATTATTGCCTCACACAATGCTGACATGTTTTAATTGTTCATAAAATAAGTGTGCAATGAACAAGTGCATGCATTTCAATAAGTTAACAGTCAATAGCCTTACTCTCCTCAAAATAGTGTCTTGGGTTTATGAAATGTAATCATAGGATAATATAAACCATAATTGTTGATATAGCATTTGTGTGTATGTAAAACAAAATCTATGTGGAGTGTTTTTAATGAACCAATCTGACCATAAATAAATATGGCTTATTTTCCTTGTCTCAGAGGATAATTTTCCACATCAGCAGAGTTCTTGGTGCAAGAGGTTAGGTGACCCACTCCTAGTAATTTGAACACACCTAGCAGTAAGCAGCTCCAATGAATCTTAGCCACCTGAGAAGCAAGCCTTACCATTGACATCTGAGAGGTCACAGGCGATGGAGCAGCCCTCAGAAACAGCTGTCCTCTGCAAACCTGGCTTCCCTTGGGCTACAAGAAACTCCACAGCTACTCATGGCAGCATCCTGCACCCAAGACTATTAGGGAGATTAAATTCAGACATATCTGAGATCAATCACCGATCTTCTTACTCAATGTTGTGTTCCTCTAGTGGGAAATTATTTAACATTTCTAGGACTCATTTTCTCATCTAATAATTTTTTATAAGATACAATAAAGTCAGATCTGAAAATTTCTTGTTATCATGTGTGACCCTGAAGGTGTATTAAGACTAAATATCATCCACCTACTTAGCAGCACACACCAGGCATTCTCCCGCAAATATGTTATTCTTTTATTTTTGAAAATATTATATACACTTATCAGAACATCAGCTTTGTTTCCCCAGAAATACCTAGACATCATGAAATCCAAAGACTTGTTTCTTCAAGGTTCTATTAAAGATAAAATATACATTATTCTGTTCATCCCTTATTTTATTGTTGTTTTGTTTTGTTGGTTTGGTTGGGGTTTTTTTTTGCGGGTGGCATCACTGCCCTCTGGTGGTCATGGGAGCTACCCAGCGCATCTCCCGATAGCCGCCGCTGGATTTGAACCCCCAAGCCTGCGGGCCAAAGTCCCGCACTCAACCATTTATGCCACCGGGGCTCAGCCCCATCCCTTCTTTTAAATGCTTTGCTTCCTCTTTAGCATCTTCTGTCCTAGTGATAGTTCATTGCTGGTCAGAGTTGGGGCTCTGCTTAAATGACAAAGCCTTAATAAGGTTCTGTAGCTTAAATCTGAAAAGATGTCCTAACTTTAAAGTCCTTACCTTGGGAAAGTCCCTAAGATTTTATGTCTCCATACTGTTTCTGATGATTCTACTTCCAAAATGACTTTTTGTCCCGTGCTTCTCTAAAAATCATGACTATTTTAGACTTTAGGTCCCTGGCTGAGACAAAAGGTTTGTGCTCACACTGAAAGCTCAAATACAGGTCGGCAGTTCAAACTCACATAACACCACTACTGGAGAAATGTCTGAGGACCTGCTCCCATACATACTGTAGTCGAGAAATCCTATGAAACAAAATTATTCTATACCCTATGAGGTCACTGAGTCATATTGACATACCAAATCAGGCTTTGGTTTTTAACTTTAGACTTTGTATAAGTTAGTGTACTATTCTCTCCACACTTTCTACAGTGTGTGCTTGTTCTTTCCTTTTTTTTTTTAGAAGCAGGCAGGGATGGGATGGGATGTTCTTTAGCGTATCCCAAGAGAAAAAGAGAACTTTGAATTATAAACACTGGCCCCTCAGCCAGCTCCAAGGCAGATCCTTCTACTAAACATAAACACGATATTTTCTCTTGTTGGAAATAAAATTCTCACTCCATCAAGACTTTCCTTCTATGTGGGGGCATATTGCCTCTGTGAGTTCAGCTGCCTTGTCATTTCATGTGGGCTTATGAATAGAAAGTTATGAAATTAACTACAATAATAGACTGATTTCCTAGAGAAATGTCCACAGTCCCAGTAGCAAGTGTTTTATCCTATTCAGATCAATAATATCCAATGTTCATGCAGACAATTTTACAGAGGAAACATTATGAAAATAGATTGAGAACTTTTACCAGTTGTCCCCAGGTAATGCTCAGTCTATCACTACCCAGCCATTCACATATATTCCTGTTCTGTTGAGATATGTAAATCCATACTTAGTTCAATAGATAATGTTACTATGATTGAAGCTGAAAACAACATTATGGATAATAATGTAGCCTACTATTTTATAGCTAATAGTCCACTATGAAATTTTGGAAAGTTCTTACAATATTGTGCAGACATTTTAACACTTGGTAAAAATGAAAGTAGAACACTATTATTAAAGTTGAGTTCCTCCTGGTGGTACAGTGGTTACATGATGAACCACCAACTGCAAGGTCAGTGGTTGGAAACTACCAGCTGCTTCTTGGGAGAGAAGGTGGATTTTCCATGCCTGTAAAGAGTGACTGTAAAGAGTGGGGCTCAGACAGGCAGTTCCACTTTGTCCTACAGGATCACTGTGAACTGGCATCGCCTCGTTGGCAGTGTTTGGTTGAGTTTTGACAATAACAAATACATTTGCATAAAGGCATAATCAGAAAAAGAGAAAGGGAATTAGAAATACTTTGGAAGCTAAAGTATGAGGAGTAACTGACCGAGTTTATTAAAACAACAGCAAAAGCAGTGGGTAAAACACCAAAATTGGTCAAAAATAAGTCAAGAATATTTCATCAGAAAATCAAAATGAAAGAGATTAAAACGTGAGTCTGATAAGGTAACGTTTAAAAATGTAAATGAGGCATAGGGAAAAAGCTACTGTGTACAAAAATTCCTGGAGTGAGTTCCAGGTAGTATGGGCAGGGCCAGACCCAATCCAAGACTACATATGGTAGCCAACTAAAAAGAAGGAGGAGGGGGAAGACAGCAATGTGTGGTGGGGGAGCAGGGCACTGACCCACCCAAGGGAAGGGTATTGTTTATATCTCCACAGGGAAAGAGGGACCAACTTAAGCTTGGCGATCCAGGTTGTGAATGCAGCTTGTCACTATGGAGCCGGGAGCCAGTGGAGGGGCCTAAAGGACCAGCTCCAATCCCAGCTAGTTTGACAGCCTCCCCTTCCCCGACAAGACTTTACTTTAGAGGACAGCACTGAAGCTGCAGCTCAGGGAGCGGTACAAGGCTGACCAGAGCACACATAGGAGCAAGTGAGGGAGGAGCAAGCGAAGTGGAGCACATCCTGGTCCACCAAACCTTGAGAATGATATGCCCGCTCAGAACAGCCAATGCACAGAGAAGACCACATGGCCGGTCCCACTATGAGACACAAGGTCCGTCCCTGATCCAAGGCCCTACTAGAGATAACACTGGAGACACCAGGTCAGACGGCACCTGGTTTCACCCCACCACACCCAGGCAAAACACTAAGGACATGCAGCAGAGCAGCAGAGGGAGTATCATGGAGATCCCAAGGGAGTACCAGGGCTAGACTTTGGCCCCAGGATGTGGCAGCCCATCAGACTCAACCCGAGGACACTCCTAGTGGTCAACAAAAATACTGTGAGCTACTTATAAGCTTTTCTTTTTTAGTATTTTTTTTGCTTATTTATATTTTTCTGGACATTGTTTTGTTTTTGTCATCGTTCTGTCATTTTTTTTTCTCTTGTCCCCACATCTTACTATATCTCATTTTGTGGGTATATTATTATCTCTGCAGGTCTATCTAGATAATGTAGGCTGGATAAACAGTCTGGTGGTGAAAAACTGGGATCAATGGTTTCTGAGGGACAAGAGAAAGGGGGAGGTGGGGAAAAGGTGGTGGTTTTGATAAACCCAGGAACAGAGGAACAACAAGTGATCCAAAATTAGTGGCATGGAGGGTGTGAGAGACCTGGTAGAGATTGATTAAGGATAATGTAACCAAGAGAAATTACTGAAACCCAAATAAATCTGAGCATGATAGTGGGACAAAAGGAACGAAAAAGGAAATATTGCAAAGACAAAGGAGACAAAGGACATTTATAGTGGTCTAAATACAGGCATATACATATGCAAATATATTTATTAGTGATGATGGGGACATAAATCTACAAGCATATATTTATAGGGTAAGCATTAAAGCAGAACATGGACATTGTTCTTCCACTCAATTATTCCTGCAATGCAAGAACACTTTGTTCTATTAAATTGGCATTCGGTGATGCTCACCTTCCCAACACGCTCTCTGAATACAAATGTGTGCATAAGCAAAAGTGGTGAAGAAAGCTGATGGTGCCTCGCTATCAAAAGCTATAGCATTGGGTGTGGGGGGGGGACTCTTAAAGGCTTGAAGGTAAACAACAGGCCATCTAGGTCAGAAGCAACAAAGTTCACAAGGAAGAGGCACACCAGCCTGCATGTTCCTAAAGGATTGAAGGGATCAGGTATCAGGCATCAAAGAACTAAGATTTATACCATTGTAATTGAGAGGAAGTTCGAATTGGGGACCCAAGGCCCATTTGTAAGGTAATGGGACATATCTTTACAAAAGGATCACAGGGAAGAGATGAACCAGTCAAATACAATGTAGCAATGAAGAAACATACAACACTTTTCTAGTTCCTCAATGCTTCCCCTCCACACTAGCATGATCCCAATTCTACCTTACAAATCTGGCTAGACCAGAGGAAGTACACTGTACAGATAGTAACCAGAATCACAGAGAATCCAGAACAGATGATTCCTTCAGAACCAGTGGTGAGAGTGGTGATACTAGGAGGGTATAGGAAAGGTGAAGTACAAAGGGGGAACTGATGATAAGATTCTATATATAGCCTCCCCCCTGGGGTATGGACAACAATGAAGGTGGGTAAAGGGAGACACCATGCAAGGTAATATATGACAAAATAGTAATTTATAAATTATCAAGGGTCCATAAGGCAAAAGAGAGTGGGGAGTGAGGGGGGGAAGGGCTTAAGTAGAAAGCAAATGTTTTGAGAATGATGAGGACAAATATACAAATGTTCTTTACATACAATGTATGCATTGTGATGAGGGTTGTATCAGCCCCCAATAAAATGATGAGAGAGAGAGAGAAAGAGAGAGAAAGAGAGAGAGAGAGAGAGAGAGAGAGAGAAGATTAAAAATAAATGGGTCGCAAACTAAAAGAAAAAAAAATGTTAAGCCAGAGAATGGGAGTTGGGAAGTTTATGTGATTCACTGACAATGAGATACACAGCCCAATTCTGTGCACTTGGAGATCTCCCCTTCTTAGTCAGGCAAAGCATAGTAACATACAGGAGGACTACAGAAGGTTGTGATTGAAGCCTGTGATTAGAAGGTTGATTGAAGGATTGGCTAGAGGAAAAAAAATACCAGGAGGCTTTTGTGTATAGAAAAGATTTTTATATAAAGATTAGTTGCATAATAAGAAAACATCCTATTCCACTCCAGATCAAGTCCATAAGTCCAATTGTGGTGGTTATTTCCTTATGTTAACTTCATGATTGAGAAGTAGGCCTGGAGTCCAGCCTGTTAATCTGGAGATAGCCATTGAGTAGCCAATGAGGCCTCCATGTGGGCATGACTTTCTCCTGAGACTTCTGGGAAATCTCATGTTATTTCCCTTAGGTAGATGAGAAGCTATCTCCCCAGTTGTTGGGAGCTAGTCTCAGAGACAATGAACTACAGACAAGACAAGATGGCAGCATCCGAGGAGCTGGAAGAGCCAGAGGAGAAGCCACATGGCCTTACCCTGATGGAACCAGACCTCTGAAGCTGGAGAAGCCATGCAGAGAGCCCTGCCAGTGTTGAGTTGCTTCTACCAACACTGGATGCTGTTGATGGACCCTGAGCCCTGGAAGCTGGGAGCCCTGGGGAGACCCCTGCCAGCATCGGGACTCTACCCACTGGCCTGTGACTTCCTGAGTTGGAAGGAGACTTTATAAACTGGTATCAGGAATATGGGCTACTATTGGACTTATCTGGACTGGGCTGGAATGCGTTCTCAATGTCCCATTTCTCTTGTATAAAAATGTTTTCCTTATATCCATATATGTGTCTATGAATTTGTTCCTAGTCTACCCAGACTACCACACCAATATTGACCCATATGTTTAATATGAATCCATAAATTCCTCTTTAGACTCATGTAGCCATGCAATAATGCCAAATGCAGGAAGATCACAGGCCAGGAAGTAGATCCAATGGTGGTAGAAGCATATCAGCTCTTACAGGAGTCTCCATGTAGCTGCTGCAACTCCCAGGACTCTGATTGCATCAGCAGAATTCCATGCGGCTTGTCATCAGTAAAGTCTCACAGAGAGTGAGCATTTGGCCCACTCTAGTCATCTATGTACCTCCTTAGTAGCTCCAAATGAGGTCATCACGCTTTGATCTGATTGGCAGGTTAAACTCTACCCTTTCACCCTTCAGTCTCAAATTGACAAAGCTTATGTAACTACCACAAAGGCAGAGATCAGTGTGTTAAAAATGGAAATAAACACAAACATTGTGAATGGAGAGACAGGCTCTTATTTCACTAATTTCCATCATGCTGTCTGTCGGTAGGATTTTAGACAAGTCCTCACCAGAGAAGCTGATTAGGAAACTGACAGCAGAAAGGTTTTAGCAGAACAGAAGCAAGAACTTATCTTTCAGGGAAATTCATATCCCACACTCTCAATATTGAGCTCCAGCAAGCTTTATAAATTAAAAAGCAATAATGAGGGATGACTAAGCTCATGTGAAAAATCCCAGTCAAAAAGTGTAATAGAATTTAATAGAATGCTGCATATGTATTAATATATTTAGATTGGAGCTGGGCAAGACAGAGTTTTGGTAGAATGAGAGGGAAATATAAAAAACACACACTTTTAAAAGGCAAGAAGATGAGAATTAGCGAATTAAAATAAAAATGTTGTACATCATAAACCCAGAATATGAAAATAAAATAAAAATGATATCTTGGGGAAATACGTGTAGGGAGAGTTTGTGTGTGTGTCTCTGTGTGATGGAGCGAGGAGCTGGTTTTGGCAAATGAAAATTATGTTCTCAGCCTTCACAGTGGAGACTCAGCTGCCAATATAAGATCCAGTAATAAAAGAACAGCAGAAGCTAACAATGTAAGTGTGTTTTGATTGAGTTTCAGATGGATGAAGAAAAATACGCTAAAATATGAATTATTTAAGTAAATAGAAGAATTCCAGAAAGCTGTAATTTAAATAACTAAATGTAGGAAATAGTTTCTTTATAAATGAGTGACAAATGAGAAATCACCAATGAAGAATGTGTGTATGGCACTCAAATTTAATGTTTAAGGGCTTCTGAATCAATTGTGTTCAACTCCTTTCAAGCATTTTTTTTAAAGATGGAGTTAATTGATATCCTATTTTTGATCCTTCATTTATAATATCCTTCATTCATAATACATAAAGAATATAATTCATCATTATTTTGTAGATTATATGAGAAATTAATATTAAACAAGGCACTTGCCATATATGAGATGTTCAGTGCTTGTAGCTATTACTATTATTGCATTACTATTAGGTTGTATATGAAATGAAAGAAAAGTTTGTTAGCTTATTGTTAACTGTGTATGAATGCATGCTATCCATGTATCACAAGTAGGAAGGAGCTCTGCTGGTGCAGTGGACTTTGCCTGGTGTGCAAAACACAAGATCAGCAGGTCAAATATACCAGCTACTCTGGAAGAGAAAAATGAGGTTTTCTGTTTCTGTAGTGACTTAGGGCTTGAGAAACTCAATGAAGAAATTTTAGTTTATCCTGTAGGGTCATTGTGAGTCAGAATCAACTTGATGACTGTGATTTTTTTTAATACTTACATGTGTATTTCTGACCCACAACTAAGACATCATGAAAAATGGGTGTGAACCAAGACATGAAAAATTGGTGTGTTTTTTTGAGTCCATGACATGTACATTATAATTTCTCAATTGTGTGTTTTCTGTTATCAAAGTAAATTTATGAATTTCCAGAGCAGGAAGGACTGGAATATAATGTCAGAATGAAGATAGTGGAGATGTGCCAGGTAAAAGGCTACATTTGCAGAAAGCAGTCATTCGTCCTCAGGAACTCTGCTTCCATCTTCTGCCTATCTTCCAGGACTCACAAAAATGGGTGTCCGCAGGCTCTTCAGGGGCTTGCTCAGGTCCTGTATTTCACCATTCCTTCCTCAGACCCTCCAAGTGACACATGAAGGAGGAAGAGAGACCATGCATGAAACAAAATTCTGTTCAATATTGAGAGTAAACAAAACTACCTTCCTCTCCTGAATAAATAAAAATAAAACTGAAAGGAAATGTTCCAATCCAGCAGATTCAGAAATCACAGGGTAAAACAGAATGAAAGCTAGAGCTAAATGAATTCTTCTTCAGATGAGATGATTCTTTTTCCTCCTGCTGGCATTGTTATCAGGTTTGGCCAACCCTGTGCTTATGCCATGCTGTTCTGGTGTCTTAGACTGCTGCTACTGTCTCATACACACCAGAGGCAGCAGCCTTTGAGACGGAAAACGACTGGAAACAATTTGGCAAAACAAATTAAACGGTTCACTTTCTCAATATTTTAAGATAGGAATTCAGGCAGGCTTTAAACCAATTGGTCGATTCTAGTCTATGTTCTCTTTACTATTCTTTCTATTCGTATGCTAAAGGATAGAAAGGAAGCTTCAAAAATTAGTGAAAAACGGCCATTATCTTCACTTCCATTTTTTTTATAGAACATGTCTGAAGCCCACTCGTATGTTTTGCTCATAAAATTTTACACAAGTAGTCTCATGATAGTAAAGTTAAGCATTGGTGTCCACACATTTGAACATAGAAAATGCAGTTACATGTTACCAAATACAGGTCGAATAGATGCACCGGGTTCCCAAAGAAATGAATCGTGTTGGTGAGTGGATGATTCCCCTTTCAAACATTTGCAAAGTTTGCGTTTAATTTTTCTGAAGAGAAACCTGTAAAGTTGGAGTCACCATCCTGTTGAAGAGGAAGTTTTTCTTCACTTCAGACAAAGACAACGTATTATAGAGGATATTGGAGGTTGGAGAGAGTTTAGACACTCTATTCTCTTTTCATTCTAAAAGTTCCTAATTCCGCAAATGTGCTACATTTGAGAGTAAAATGCAATTTCAAATGTGACTGATATTCATGTAAGAACATTATCCTTCAGTATTGCTGTAACCTGTTTACCAGGTGAATTATATGCAAATTTGCATGGCTCTTTCTTCTGCTGCCATGTGTAAAAAATGTAATATTATGCTCTCTAATTCTCTAGGGAAAAAATGACTTTATTCTCTTCAGTGTGCTAGGCATTTCTTCCCACAGAGCTGATTTGATATTCCTACCTTCTAAAATTAAATATTCCTACCCTCTAAAATTAAAGTCATTATTTCAAACTCTGCAGCCAGGGAGACTTTTCACTGTCTGATCACGTCCTCTCATCTAGCCATGACTACCTCATTTCCCCAACATACTTCTCTTGTCTCTTTTTCTTATCTTGCCTTTCTCTCTTTTGACCATTGAATGAGGCATTTTAAATAGGTAATTATATAATCTTATGAGGTGAACATTTTGATGTGAAGTACAGACTCAGAATTGTCTATTATAAAAATGTACTCTCGTGTAATATTGCAAAGTTCAGAAATTATAAGGTATTCAGGTAAGTTTTGTTTTGTTTGTTTTGTTTTGGGGGGCATCACTGCCCCCTGGTGGTAGGAGTAGGAGGCCCAGCCTTTGCTCCTGTGGAGCTGCTGCTGGAATTGAACCTCCATCCCAGTGGGCCACTGTCCCACACACAACCACTATGCCACCGGGGCTCAGTCCTCAGCTAAGTTTTGATTTGGTGCTTTCTTTTTTTATGTGGTTTATACATAAGGTGGCAGATATGAAGAGCAAAAGAAAAATCTATTCTAGAAAACTGCTGTTATGACAATTATTGCCTACCATTTAATGTAATAGATGCTCATTCAGAATTGAAGAGAAACGGCACAGAATAATTTAAAGACTATTAATAATCTGGTCCCACATGACATCACCCACAGTCACATGGCAGCTCGTAATGATAAAGAACTTTAAAAGCTTTTTGCTAGGCATTTGCATATCACATATTATTCCAGAAGGAAAGCATTCAAGGTTTGATATTAATGGACAAGTGCAATTCAGTGTTAAGATGAAGTTAGAACTCGTGGGGCTAATGGAGTATTTTCAGGAATAGACCTGCAAAAGTCTTGGCCATACATCTTTGCATTGCTCCAGGGTCCCCACCAGAGAGAAAAACAAGCAGGCTGCAGGCCCAGACACATTCTACACTTGTGCCCATTAACTCTTGGAGAGAATACAGCCCTGCTACCTAATGACAGCAATTTCCAGTCAATCTAGCGAAAGACATGACCTGTTCTGGGCATCCTGGAGGTTATAAGAACATCCACTAATTTACTGAACCACTATAATAAGATAACCAGATGGAGAAGCTAATGGGCTGAGACAACGACAGTTAAGCATTATTTGCTAACACCAGTATAGTGGAGAGTGGAGTATATTATAGGCCACTACTTACCTTTTAATTAAAATAATACTGTTTTCAGCATTATTTTAATACAGCAGTTAGGCAGCATTGATTTAGTATATAAGCCTTACAGTTTTAAGCCCCCTTTTGGGATGATTGCTGAAACAAACTCAGATAACATGAACATCACAGTATTTTTAAGCTGGATGCTTGGAGAAACTATTTGCTTGTTTGATGCTAATGGCTTACAATCAAAATAAATTTGATGGTGGAATATCAATACATGTAAAATCAAAATCTAAAAATTGAACCAAAGTCTCTAAAGATCTCTCATGATAAACCCTTCACCCCATTTTAAAAATTCCTTCTGCTACACTAATGCATTGCTTAAAGTAAAACCAGTTTGGTATCCCATTATTATTATATTATTATATAATCAATTAGAAATAAGTTTGGGAAGAAAAATCAGACCTACAATCTGATCAAATAATACTGACCTCATATGTCTTGGAGACTCCTTTTCACCAAAAAGCCTTTAAAGAAGCCTTTGTACCTCCCTCCCCTAACATAATCCTGGGTGCATCTTTATCATCTATCATCCAACTTTCATTTTGAAGAAATGAATCATGTTATCATAATCGCCTTTCTATCTACTTATTCCAATTCTCTTTTTTTCTGTTCTAGGTGTATATTTAAACTGAATCTGTCTCTGTAAGCCTCTCTCCTCCACCCCATTATTCTTTCCCTTCCCTCTCTTTCAATCATCTTTTATTATTTTCTCTTATATAAGGTCACAAGGAGTCAGAATTGACTAGATAGCAGTGAATTTGGTTTGGAATCTTTCTATGCCTTTTTCTCCTTTTCATTTCTTGTTAGTCTTCTGAATGTACCTTTTTGTAAGTATGATTTCAGTATTTCTGCTTGGTTCTATTCATACCATTGGTTTTAATTTTGTTTTTCTCGATCTGAGTGCTGAAAGACTTGTGCAAGTGTCAAATGAATAAAAATAAACACACACACGTGCGCGCCTTACTGTTCTTTTAGTCAAAGGTGGATGGCAAGTGCTAGTATCACATCTGAATTAACTAAAACTGTATCAATTGAACTGTGTGGGTAGGAGTGAAATTGTATGTGAAGAAAAGTGCTTTTTGAGACTTATTTTAAATGGACTGTTTTCTTTGTTCACTCACCCAGCGTGAGAGACAATATTTCACCTCAGGTAGTTTAAAC
Source organism: Nesogale talazaci (assembly GCA_004026705.1). Taxonomy (NCBI): domain Eukaryota; kingdom Metazoa; phylum Chordata; class Mammalia; order Afrosoricida; family Tenrecidae; genus Nesogale; species Nesogale talazaci. Next base: position 13,267 of record PVJH01000619.1, read on the forward strand.
ATCTAAACTGTATTCATCTTTTGCGTGTGTGGTCTATACTGCAACCACTTTATTGATTTGTCCTCAAAAACTGTTCTGCAGGGAATCCGTAAAACACCTACTTTCTCAGAATCTGACAGAGGAAGCATTTACTTTCTTTAAGGAGAAAGTCATCGACAAGTCACTTTACATTCACCAGAGATTTTAAAAAGTGAGTTGAAGTTTTCATTTTCACTCTCAGTTTTTTGACCATTCATTAATCTATGGCTTTGCAGAAGGTGATAATTCTCCCAAGAGCTTGGTGTCTTCAGCAAAAAATGGAGAGCAAAGAGTTCTAACCTCACAGGCCTGTTGTGAGCATTATAAAAGAAAATGTTTGCTTACACTAGTAGATAATTTAAAACGTGATTTCTGGTGGAAACTATTTCAAAGGTTTTACAAAATGTAAAAAGCATAAAAAAACCAACAAGCTGACAAATACAGATAGGGTCAAGCTATAGTTAGGGGATAGATGTCTAGGGAATTTAATCCATTAGGGAAGAACTTCTCCACCATGATTAGGATGAAGTTGCAGATAGGAGTAGAAACTTATTTACACTTTGAGATTCTCATCTGCCCTAAGAGACATACTTAGGAGATGTTCTCACAAGAGACCAGTCCCTACAAAGTAAACATCTTGCTTGGTGAGTCTACTAAACTAGAGAAACAAATATATGTGTATAATAAAGAGGTTTATATTCAAGAACAATTGAATATCAAGGACACATCCTAGCCCAGTACAGATCAATTCCATAATTTCAATATTAGCCCATATGTCTGATACAAAGCTTCAGACTCATGAAAAACATTCAGTGATATCTAATGCCAGATGTTCATGGACCAGTAGGTGGGAATTCTTGTGATTCCAGTGGCAGTGGAAGCATCTCAGCTCTGGCAAGGGTGTTGATGTGATTTCTCTAGCTCTAAGCCTCTGGCTGTCATCAATCTCCATGTGGCTTGATCACAAGAGTGTCTCCCAGGACTTGAGAAGAAAGAGTGTGTATCTCCTGCCTCCAAGGAGGAATGCAGAAGGTCCCAGACTCCTCAGAAGGCCATGACCACACAGAGACCATATTGGCTATCTTTAGAGGTAAGAGGTAAGACTATACCCCTTCACTCTTAATCCTTTCAAATTGACAAACTTATTGCATAACTAAAACACTTGGTAAATGGAGTGTAGAATCAAAAAAGAGAAAGACTTAGACAAAAGGGTTTAATACAATGGCTCTGACAATGGGTTCAAATACAAGGAGAATTGGGAGTATGACTGTAGTAGTTACAAAATATGGTATTAACTTGAGTATTAAGAGTATGGGGGTGGAAAGGGGTCCAGGTGGTTCAGTGGTAAAGTATTTGGCTGCAAACAAGAGTACAGGGGTGGAGTCTAGCCTGTCAATGAGAATATAGTTAATGAGGCCTCTGTGTGGGCATGAGCTTCTCTTAAGGATTCTGGGAGCTTCTGCATTCCTCCTTGGAGGAAAGAGATACCCTCTCTCTTTCTGCTTACTCCCAGAGAGATACTCTACTGACAAGACACATAACACTACACTGACAAACCACAAGCTCTGGAAAGCGGAGGAGCCTAGTGGAGACCCTTACCAGATTGAAAAACTTCTACAGCTTCTGGATCCTCAAAACTTTGAACTCACTGGTCTGTGATCTTCCTGTATTTGGCATCATTATATGTGTTTTGTGAGTCTGAGGAGGAGTTTACAGATCAGTATTAGATATATGGACTAATATCAGAATTATGGACTTGATCTGGACTGAGCTGAGATGTTTTCTCAATACTCAACTGCTCGTGTTTATAAAGCTCTTTCCTATAAACATATCTGTGTCCATGAATTCGTTTCACTATTCTACCCAGACTGACACAAGGGGGGTGTTTTGTTCTGTTTTTGCTCAATTGCCATGAGTCAGAACTTAGCAGAAGGCACTTAACTACCACCACCACAAAGAAATCAAGAACTGAAATTCAGAGTCCACTAAAGCAGATGCAAGGTTGGGGAACACTCCATTTATATTGTGACTTGATGCTAGCCACAGAATGAAATGGAAATTACTATAGTATTTCAGAGTAGCCCAGCTCAAATTAATTCCATGCAGTGAAATAGAATAAGACTCAAGGAGTCATAAACATCATGAAGGGAAACCAAGAGAAGCATCAAACAATGAAAACAAACAATAAGTCTACCTTTGGAGATTATAAAACATGGATTTTGCATTTATTTATTTATTTACTTATTTATTTATTTAGGCATCACTGCCCTCAGGTGGTGGGAGTAGGAGTCCCAGCCTTTGCTCCTGGGAGCCAGAATTGAACCTCCATCCCAGTGGGCCGCAGTCCCGCGCACAACCACTACGCCACTACGCCACCGGGGCTCAGCCCAAAACATAGATTTTAAGATCAGTCTTCCCACCCGTATGATCACCGAAGTGTGGTGGTGTGTGTGCTGCTAGAACCTATGTCATATGCATTTACAATAGCAATAGGGTCATCTTTCTGGTATTCTCTATTCGCATTGTACTTATAAGGGACCTGTGCATAGATCAAAAGACCTTTGCTTGAACAAAACAAAGAAATACTGTGTAGTTAAAAATAGTATTGCCTGAAGTGGAAGTATCACCCCCTGTGGGTGCTGAAATGATCTAGGTGGGTGGAGAACTATGAAAGAAGATACCTAGTGTGGCAGTTATATAATTTCATGACAACTTGAAGATAAATAAAAGTGTAAGGGTGGAGTTTAACCTATCAGTCAGATCAAGGCTTAATGTGCCTCCGTGGGGGCTTGACCTTCTCATAAGGAAGGTCCTGGGATGCCCTCCCTCTCTGTGTGTCTTCCCCTTCCTGCTGGGAAGCCACTCTGAGACCAGGAGTCTCACAATTTTGCAGCCACTGGCTTTGATCTTTCCATATTCTGCATCATTGTATGTGGCTGCATGAGTATGAAGATGGATTTATGGACCAGTATGGGACTTAGGAACTTGAGTTGGACATGGCTGGGATGTTCTCTTGGTATGCATTTACTTGATAGGTCACTGAATTTGTTCCTCTAGTCAATCTGGGATAACACAGCTAAACTTTTCCTAAATTATGGGCTGGCTTACAAAAGTTTTTAATTGCCATCAGGATGTATTTTTTTTTCTTAAAAAATGGATTGTAAGCCAAATAAGCTTAGGAATCTATTATTTAAAACCAAGAAAAGTGTTTAGCCTACTATTTAAAATCAAGTAAGGGCTGTATTCTTTCACCATACTCATTCTATCTATATTCGCGGTCAAGATCCACTTGACATCAACAATGATAATGTTCATATCAAGTCCACATTTGCATTTAGCCTAGTTTCCTGGCAGCTACCTAGAAACGCACAACTTTAATCCTTATTGGATTTTACTTGCAAGAAATATTAGTTACATTGTTCAATAATTTCCACATTCTAGTAGATAATTTTTAAATAGGTACAGGTATGAATTTCTTCCAGGATGACTAAGTAATTGGTTTCCAGTTTCCTTTGCATAAAGTATTGAGTACTTCCAGTGCTTCATCCATTGATTCTTTTCATTGGTAGTTCAATGATTCCAGGTGCCTTGTTTATGCTATTTTCTTCTATGTAATTAGGGTTTCTTTCTTCAGTATAATGGATTCTAGATCATATTCCACACCAAACTCTTTTCTGCTAAGTAATTTCGACTCATAGGGCCAATATGAATGAGTCTGCTCCTAGAGCAGAAAAAAACAGCCCCTGTGAGTTCCAAGTCTAGCTCCTGTTGTCTTTTTTCTGCTCTAAAGCTAGTGATTTCAAACTGTTGACCTTGTGGCTAGCCACCCATTCCATAACCATTAAGCCATACGAGCTCCTTATCTTGATTATGTGAGTCTAGTTCCTCTTTAATAGCTGAATGACAGCCAAATATTTTGCTACAGACACTTTGTGTATTCCTTCCCTCTTATTTTGCTGCTTCCTGGGTTGGCCAATATTTTACCCCTGGAGCCCATCAAGCATTTATTTATGTTTCTTCCATTCTTTGAGCTTGAAAATTGCTCAGTGTGTTCTCTCCGTTTGTTTTTCCATTTCTAGGTCCTGACACATTTTGCCATCATATTGTACATTTTGATTTTTTGTTAATTTCTGATCCCTTAAATGGCACTTGATTACTTTGTGTATGACAGCCTTTATGCCACCTCACAATGTCTCTTGTCTTTGGTACAATGTGACAAATCTGTTCTTAAGATATTCTTTATATTCAGTTGTGATTCACTCCAGGTCACTTTTTGGCTCTCTCGGTCTTGTTCTAATTTTCTTTGGTTTCAATATGAATTACATATGATCGGGGCTGAGCCCCGGTTGCGTAGTGGTTGTGCGCGGGACTGCAGCCCACTGGGATGGAGGTTCAATTCCAGCTCCACAGGAGCAAAGGCTGGGCCTCCTACTCCCACCATCAGAGGACAGTGATACCCCCTCCCCCCAAAAAAATACATATGGTCAATTGGTGTTTTGTTCCACAATCATTGGTCTGTTTGGCCTAACGATATTTAGCATCTCCATTGTGTCTCATTATAAATGTTTTCCTGTGTGTTCAAGGGTATATATGTAGCACATGTTGTTGAAAAAGTTATTTTCAAAGAAGAAGTGATTTATGTTGTGAAGTTCTATCATAATTTCTTCAGTTTTGTTTTTTTCTGCTCAGATTTATTTATTTAAAAATTTTAAAATCATTTTATTGGGGACTCATGCAATTCTTATCACAATCCATACATATAAAGCTACATATTTTAGCTCTCTGCCCTTCCTTTCAGTTTCTAATTTATACATGCAAATTTCCACTGCATCTTGATTGCAGGCTTAGTTTATTTCAGTGTGAGACAGACAGCTTTCTTTGATGGCTTCATCTTTAATGTTAGTGGTTGCTGTGAAAATTTGAATAATACTTGTATTTTCTTAACTAGCATTATCTAATTTTATCTATAAGTTCTAATCTCCATTTTCATGGCTAAATAGAGCTCACAAAATTCATGATTAAATAAGTTATTTATGGAGTGAACAGGTTGCAATGCAAGTGAGAAATGCTCAGAATAGAGTTATTCATCAGGACATGTCACAAAGCTCTCTCAGGTTTGACAGTAGCTGTCCGAAGGCGCTGTCTCTCAGCTCTCAGTCTCAGCTTGGAGGCATTTAGTGCAAGACCTGTGGTCCTGATTTAAGGACCTAGAGTCCTGAATTAAGTGTCCAAGGGCACCCCATTGCAGTAATCCTCCACCCCCAGGCTCTCACTCAGCTCTATTGTCATGAGTCAGAAACCCCACTCCTCCAATTAGGTGCCACAAGGAGCCCCATTAGACAAGACAGGCTTTCACTTCAAACTACTCAGATTTACTCATTCTGTGTGTTTGGAGGTCCACAGCTCTGTTCCATTCTCTGACTCCTTTGTTGAGAAGAGCCACATCAAATATTTTTCCCAAGAAATAGTTTATTTCTCTTACAATTGCATTAACTTAGTAGGTGTATAAATATTGTCCTATTAAATAGTTTTGTACTTCAAGGTATTGAAATATTATTTTTGACAATGAACATGACCTCATTCCTCTTTCAATCTGGAAGAGGTACATCATAATTATCTGATTAAAAATGGCCAAATCCAATCCATTTCAGTTCAACAGTACCCAAGACTTCAATCTATTGGCATCTCATTTTATGTTCAACGACTTCCAATTTCTCTAAGTTTATACTTTGCATTCAGTACCTCCAAATTATTAACCTAATGTAGAAGAGGATATAGAATAAGGGATATATCATTGCTGATATCAGGTCGACCTTGTCAAAATGTAGAGAATATCAGAAAGTTTTTTTTAAATAATATCAAGGCATTCAGCAATGTGGATCATAATCATAAATAATCTTGAAAAGAAAGGGAATTCCAGAAGACATCATCGAGCTTATGTGGAACTTGTCCTTAGATCAGGAAACAGTTGTGAGAATAGAAAAATGGGAAGCTACATGGTTTAAAATCAGGAAAATTGCACGTCAGGGTTGTATCCTCTCACAGTACTTATTCAATCTGTAGGTCGAGAGAGTAATCCGAAAACCTGAATTATGATTAAGATGTGGCATCTGGATTGGAGGAAGGCTTATTAATAACCTAAAATATGAAGATGTCACAACCTTGCTTTCTGAATGAGAAGAGGACTTGAAGCATTTGCAGAGAAACATTCAGAAGTTAAGCCATCGGGATGGATTATGACTCTAAGTGAAAAGAGGAGTTGATAATAAAAGTTCAAGAAGAAAGATGCTTTTAAAATGATGAAGGCAACATATGTACACTTGCTTGATACATTGACTGATAGGCTGTTAAAATAACTGTAAGAAATACAATAAAATGATCTAAATAAATGAACAATTTTTAAAAGAAAGGGAATTAAGGAAGCCTAAAATCTTCATAACTCGGCCAATGGTTAATATCATGATAAATGAAGAAAAGATTGAAGTTGTCAATAATTTTATCTTTCATGGATCTGCAATCAAAGGTCATGAAATCAAGAGTCAAGAGATCAAAAGATACACTTCCTTAAATAAATCTGCTGAAAAGATTTTTCAGAGTTTTGAAAAAGCTAGGATGTTACTTTGAGTACTAAAGTGACCCTGACAAAAGCTATGATACTTTCCTTCATATGCATGTGAGAGTTGGATATTGAATAAGAAAGCACTACCAAAATTGATGTATTTAAATTATGTTGCTTGAAAATGTTGAAAAGTGCCATGAACTCTTGAATCAATTGTGCCTTGGAAGAAGTACACCAAGAGTTCTCCTTAGTGACCAGGATGGTTAAGAGTTCCTCTCATATACTTTGGACATGTTGTCAGAAAAGACCAGTCACAAGACAAGGACATTCTGTTTGGTACAGTAGAGGAGCATAGACCATTGCCAAGATGGAGTGACACAGTGGCTACAATAATTGGTTCAAGTTGGAAATAACTGTCAGGATGCCCCAGAACCAGACAGTTTCTTTTTCTTGTGCACATGGTCACTATAAGTCAGAACTGACTTGAAGAAATCTAACAGCAGCAGCAACAACAACAACAACAACATATGAATGGATGGTTGTAACTTTGTCTTCTCATTTTTGGTTGTACTCCATTAACAAATGAAGGCCTCAAAAACTCCTCTATCTGAATCAAGTTGGACTCTATTTGAGAAATCAGTGCTTTCTCAGTCATCTTTTACTGCATTTTAAGCTAACGGACTCATTTTCTAGCAGTAGAGATGACGAAGTTGTAATATAGATTAAAGGCCAAGCCCACAGAAGTGGATATGCTTTTCCTTCTGTACTCCTTTGTTGATATGGGAGTTCTACTAATACCTGCTCAGCATCAGCTGGTTGTTGAGGTACCAGTGACATTGTTTCCAGCAAACGCAGGAATACCAAAAGGATGATGGCGTCAACTTGAAATTTAAATGTAGATTTCTGCCCAGAGACACTAATGTGGTGAAATGTGTAAATAAATTAAAGCAGCCACTGGGCAATTGACTTGGCTGCTGCGGGGTCCTCCACAACTTCCTGTCAGTTGGTACAGACATCATTCATACGCACAACCACAGCTCCTCCCGCCTTCTGACTTACAAGCACACAGTTCCGACTCCCAGCGACCCTTGTGTCAGTCTTTTGGCTTCAGAGTTTGTCCCCGCTGGCTGGCCTGGGTCTCTTTTCCTGAGCTTTGTGGCTGCCCTGTGCCATCCATCCGAATCCTTACGGTCCAGGGTGGGACCTTCCTGGGGTACCTCATAAGGTCAGGACTGGGCCTTCATCAGTCATCCCACCTGCCTGGGGGTGGGTGTGGGAAAGGTGCATTCACTTTCACATCAAAGGCATGCAGATCAGATTTTTTTAAAAAAATAATAAAATCCCTCTCATCCACTTTAATAGATCTTGCATTTGATGTCCTTCCAAATAAGTCACTGCCTAATTATAAGCCATCAGAATTTTTCTACTTTTATACAAAATATTTATATACTTTTCTTTGTGTCCATATCATTTAAGCTAATAAAAAAGCCAGGATTGTATTTTTTTTAAGTTTTTAACTGTCCAGTTTTCTAGTATTTTTTGGTTGGAAAAGCAATCACTGTCCATTGAATTGCTTTAATTCTCTGTGGATTGAATGATATCTCAATTGTGTTTCTTGAGTCTGATCTATTTGTCAATTCCGTCATCATTCTACACTTTCTTTGATTATTGTACTTAACAGTAAATCTTTATATCAGGTAGCTTGATTCTTCTTTGTTCTTTACATGATTTGCCTGTTTTATTCACTTTGTGTTTCATATAGTGTGGTAGGTTTATTGTATCAAGTAGGCTCCTATAGGAACATGTGGATGGAGTTGAATCAGGTCACAGCTGGATTGGAGAGCAACTGAGATCATGTTTTTCTGAGGCTGCTCTCCTTCTCTCATTCTCCCTGGTGAACAGTCCAGTTGGCTTGTGCCTGAGCCAGTCTTTTGCTTCAGCCACGTGCTGGCTACCTGTGGGCTGAGCCCACCTGTGGATTGTGTCACTTTGCCAAGAATTGCTAGCGCTTGAGACTCTATCATGACCTAGCTGCTGGTGGTTGTGTCTCCTAGAGTCTCCTAGTGTGCAATACTAGAGCTTGAGACCTACTTTGCTATGTTCCCAACCTATTAGTCTCTGCTCCTCATAGCCACTTTGTCTTCTAACTCTCTGTTTATTTAACCTTGAGTCAGTGGCCCAGTGAGTTAGAAAGCCCTGTAATACTTCAACTGTCCCACAAAAGTAAGCTGGACTCAGCCTTCTGTACTGCTGCTTAGACCAGTTCACTGTGCTATTCCTTTTCTCTCTGTAAAGCTACATATCAATAAAATCATGATTTTCCTGACTTTGTTTCCCTAGAGAATCCTGCCTAACACATATAGTCTTCAGATTCAGTTTGTTATCCTCTACAAACTACATTGATGACAATTTGATGATGAGTGTTTTGAATCTATGGGTCAATTAAGATGGGATTAACATTGTAACAAAATCCAGTCTGCAATGTATAAATGCAAAATAACTTTTCACTTGTTTAGATCTTCTTTGATATTTCACTAGATTTCTTTTGCACTGTATTTGGTATGAGCCCTGGTGGTATACTGGTTGCACATTCTGCTGGGGTCCACAAGGTTAGCAGTTCAATCAACAGCACCTCAGTGGGAGAAAAGTAGGGCACCTAGTCCCTTAAACAGTTGCAAGTCTTGGAAACTAGCAGGTGTAGTTCTACACAGTGCCACCAGATCATTGTGATTCAGAATTCACTTGATGTCAGTAAGTGATTTCATTTTATAAATGATTCTATTTAAAAATTTTTAAATTCCATTGCCCATTACTTATACACAGAAAGCGAATAGCCTTTTCCTTGTTTTAATGTAATATATTAATAATTATTGTTTAATATGAAATTAAATCACACAATGCTAATTAAAACAGCATGAATAATATTTATTAGATAGCTTTACAACCTATGATATGCAAATGACACAACTTTATTTGTCAAACATAAAGAGGGGTAAACACACTCGCTGATGAAGATCAATGATTACAGCCTTCTGTATGTATTACAACTCAAAGTAAAGGAAACCAAAATTCTCATAATTCAACCAGTAGGTGGCATCACGATAAAAAGAGAAGAGGTTGACATTGTCAAGGATTTTGTCATGCTTGGACTCATAATCAGTGCTCAGGGAAGCAGCAGTCACGAGATAAAATGACACATTGCATTTAGGGAATCAGTTGCACAAGACCTATTTAGAGTGTTGAAAGCAAGGATGTTATTTTGAGGGCTAATGTGTGCTTCATCCAAGCCATGCTATTTTCAATCACCTTAAATGAACATGAATATTACACATCAAATAAGGAAAGCTGGAAAAGAATTGATGGATTTGAATGTGGTACTACAATAGGAACCAACAAATTTGTTCTGCAAGAAGTACAGCCAACATGTTCCTTAGAAGCAATGATGCAGAGATTTTTGTCTCGCATCCTTTGGCCATGATTTCAGGAGAGACTAGTTCCTAGAAAAGGACACTATGCTTGACAAAGAAATGGGGCATAAAAAAAGGGGAAGACCCTAGACATGATAGATTGACACAGGAATGGCAGCACCATGTTCAGACCTCCCAGTTGGGAGGATAGTCCAGAATTTGCCAGTGTTTTATGTGATTGTACAAAAGGTCACTTTCAAGGGAGTTTACAGCAAGTAGTTTGCTTGTGAATGCACACAAACTGGAAAAGTCTGTGCCCATCAAAGAACTACCTGCTTTAGGATTGAAACTTAATGAGAGCCTGCAGGCAGCCGGGCATGCTCATTTGAATCTACTTGTTGAGTTGGAGTGGTGGATGTGCAGAAATGGAGAGACAAGTTGAATCTGGTCACTGGCATACCACACACTGGAGGGGAGAGCATGTTGATTGGACTGAATTTTAGAGTTGTGATGAACATAGTCAAAGATCTGACCTAGCCTGGGCCAGGGGATGGGGAAAGATGTTGAGAAATTATGATTTGAACAAGGGAGAAGTTGTGTGGGGACACTCTTTGGCTTGCTAAGGTATCAATTGACCCGGTGTGGAATGACCAGGACTGAGGTGACCAGAACCCTACTAGAATAGGAGGTAGATGTTTCATCCTGTGAATGGTACACCTTGCTTGCCAACTTGATGGTTGGCCTGCTCTGAATTTGACTTTGTTTGTGACACAAATGTGCAAGGTTCGAACTGTAATGAAGATTCTTCACATCAAAGAACATGCTTGTCTCTTCATAGCTCTTGGTTGACAGAAACAGCAGTTTCTAAACTTGGTTCCCAAAAGAGGGGAGATAAAAATATGAGGTGGTTGGTTTATTAACTTTCACTGGTGGGGGAAGATGGTAATAGTATTATAGGATTAAGATGTATGGGTTAAAAAAAAACTGCAATTATTAGGCATAGAATACTTTTTTTGTTCACTTATAGAACATAAGATTTAAATTTGGCTGGTGCTTTTTGGAATGCACTTGTTTTAGTTGTATCCTGTTAAGCACAAACAAGATTTTAATATTGTCCTGGTTTGATGTTTATGTATGGTTAAAAAATTGTGTAAAAGTTTCAAGTTGACAAGAGATGAACTGTGATTGTCAGATTTTATATCAATATGCCCTTAAGAATGGGTGGGTTCCAACATGTCCATCAGTGTGGCAGTTATGTGCTTATGTTAATTTTATCATTGAAATGTAGGAGTGGAGTCTGGCCTGTTAATCTGGAGATAGCCATTGAGTAGCCGATGAGGCCTCTGTGTGGGCATGGCTTTCACCTGAGACTCCTGGGAAATCTCGCGTTATTTCCCTCGTGAAGATGAGAAGCTATCTTCCCCAATTGTTGGGAGTTAGTTAGAGAGATGATTAACCACAGGCAGTACAGAATGGCGGTGGCTGGGAGGCTGGAATAGCCGGTAGAGAGACCACACGGCTTTGCCCTGATGAAGACAGACCTCTGAAGCTGGAGTGGCATGCTCTTGATGGACCTCAGACTTGGAAGCGAGGAGCCATGGAGAGACCCCTGCCAGTGCCAGAATTCTGCATCCACTGACCTATGACTTCCTGAGTTGGAAGCAGACTTTATAGACTGATTTCAGGCATATGGGTTATTATTGGACTTATGACTTTGCACTGGACTGGATTGGGATGCCTTTTTAGGGTCACATTTCTTTTGTATATAAACCCTTTTCTTATACCTATATGTGTGTCCTTGTATTTGTTCCTCTAGTCTACCTGGGCTAACACAATCAGGTAACAGTATAATGATAGTTCCTGGATGGTGTGAGAAACCTGAGACCCCTCCTCTCTCTGCCCTTTCCTCCTTACTGGAACTTCATGGGGATTCTGTCTGCCTACAGTGTGGTCCCATGTGGGCTACTAACTGGGGGACTCTGTCATATTTCTAAAGACCTTGACCTCCCAGGTCTATGATAACACTGCTTCCTGTGCCACGGATTTATGGCCAGGTGAATGTGAAGAGGGCTCTTCCTAAAACCGGCCCTCTGGAGTTGTTTTTGACTGGGCTGGAAAGTTTTCATGATATAAAATGACATCTTAATATATAATTAATTCTTTCTTCTATGACATGTATGAATGTCAGTGGTTTTATTTCTGTAGATAGCCCAGCTAAAACAGGACTTAATACCAACTATCAGTTTTATCTAAAGGACTGATATTCTTAAATGTCTCGATTTGTTTGATACATAGTACATTGAGTGAAATAATTTTAGCATATAAGAAGTAAAATTTCTAAAATCAGCATAGAAAATGAAAGGGATTTTCCTTGTCCAGGCTTACATTATATGCATTCTCTCCTAGGCCTTATATCACAAAAGATAGCTGTCAGTTGCAATAAACCAACTGATAATAATATACAACCTGTTAGCAGCACAACAGGTGTTGCAGCAGTTCTAAGGTGGTGTAAATGATCAAGTGCTCATATGCCCATCAAAAGTTTGAACATTTGAAACAACCCATAGTAAAATCGTCATGAAGACCCTGTGGGTTAGAACAAGATGTCAGTTTCCAAAGGCTGACATCTTTCTGGAAGAGACAGTCACAGCTTTCTCCTGAAGAACAATGATGATTTCAAATGGTCAGCCTTTGTGTTAGTAGCAGAGCACACAACCACTCTACCACAGTGCTTCTTCTGGTAAGCTACATCAGCTATAAAACCAGTTGCAGTCAAAGCATCTCCATCTGTGATGACTCATGTATTTCAGAATACAACTTTGCTACATAAGATTTTTAATGGATGGATTTTTGGATTCACCTTTTTCTATATTAAACTATCTGGAGAAGTAACTACATTCACATATAAGTTCTGCACATTTGTGTGTGTGTGTGTTTTCTGCAGGATTCTCTACAGCATGATCACGGCATCAATGAATAAAGGAAATTTTTCTTTCATTCTACATATCTTTTCCTTTTATTTTATTCTCATGTTGCATTAGCTAAGACATCTATAACAATGTTGAATAGTAATGGTAATGGGGAACATATTGTCGTTCTTTAGCTTTTGGACAAAAGTTTCTTTGCAAGCTTTTGCTGATGGTATCTCTTAATATTAAAGAGGGATTCTCAAATTGTCTAAAAAACAAAGTCTAACTTTGTAATGTGAAAAAGTTGACCTTAGTGAAGCTTAAAAATGCAGAAGACTTTGTGCTATTCCTATAAAGATTTATAGTACTGGGAACCTATAGGGGCAGTTATATTTTGTCCTAGATAGTCACCATCAGTCAGAATAGAATTGATGATAGGTAGTTTGGGTTTTTGAAGCTTAAAAATAAAATGGTAGAGAAAACTTAGAAAGCTACCCTAAGAACAAGTGGTAGGTTCTTTGAGTAGGTCTCACAGCCTTCTTCTAAACAAAAGTGCACTGCTACCACTATCAGATCTTGCAGAGATTTAAATGATTCCCTGATCATATCTTTTTAGATACAATGTCCATTCTGAAAATGAGGAGATAATACTAAAGGCTTAAGTAGAAAGCAAATGTTTTGAGAATGATGATGACAACAAATATACAAATGTGCTTGGCAAGCAATGAATATATGTATGTGTGATGCAAAAAACCACAACCAGCTGAAGTGATTGCTGAAGGCAAAGGTAATACAGAATGGATAGTAGAAGAAGGTAGTTCTATCTACCAATTACGACCACGTGATCAATTGCAGAAGCGAGGTTTGTGATTGTTCATGTATTTTCTTTTTATGAGCTTATCGAATATTTTCTTTGCTCATGTATGATATATCAGCTACAATTGGACTCAGTGTGTTCTCATTTATATGTATGATAGATGTTTGATGTTAAGTATAAGTTTGATTTCATTGATGTCTGGAAATTCTATTTGGGTAAAGAATTGTGTACAGGTGCCATGTTGGCAAGGGGTGGAATGTGATGAGTAGGTTTGTTATGCCAACATGGCCACAGAAGATTGGTGGGTCTTTTGTGACAGCACGGCCAATGAACACACAGGATGAATTGAAGGGCGGAGATAGGAAGGGCTCAGCGAGTCCCGCCCCCTCTCTTGCATCTGGATCTTCGGACCAGAGAGCTGCCTTGTTTGTCCTGTTACTCAACCTCCAAGCAACACTGCCCATGGGACACCTAATCGTGGACTGTGTTGCTCTGATTTGAGGTTCCTTCAAGCCCTATTTTGCCACGTTCCTGGGATATACATCACTTGAGCTGGGGACCCATGGACTCTGTCATCTGGCTGACTGTTGGCGACCTGCTCTGCTGTTTATTGCCTGTGACCAGATAACCTGAATTGCTCTACAGGGGACTACTCAGTGGCCCTCAAGACTTGAAGGACTGCCAGTCTTCTAGCTGCCTCATGCAAGTGAGTTTACCGAGCAATCTGTACTGCTTTATAGATAGTTAACTGGTTCTTTCTCATCTTATATACCTTTCTCTATATATAAATATATTAAAAGAATTACTAATGTCCTGGTTTTTGTTTCTCTAAGAGAACCTTGCCTGGCACAGTATGGATTGGGGTAAGAGTTGTACAACCTTCCAATAAACTGATCTAACTAAAACAAAATAAAATGAAAAGTGAAAAAAAGAAGAAAATGCAGCCATAAAACAGTTAAAAACTGCCACACCTCTCAAAAAGATATATTGAATTTTCTCTGGGCGTTCTTTCTGGCCTGGTCTCATAAGAAAAACTTCTAGAAAATATGATAATTTCTATTGGAATGAATGAGTCATGATGAAGAAATAGCCACGTATTAAAATACTTTATGCTTCAATATGAAAGCAAGCCAAATACATTTATTTCATAAGTAAGTTACCAGTAATTTTTACACCTGTCACTATTCATGAGGTCATAATTCACTTAATGGAAAAACCTAAAAAGGAGTAATTTGTTATACTAATAATAATATGCTTGAAGTATAAAATTTTCTCCTTACTTTTCACAATTTTGCTTTTCCCTTGTGAAGATAAGCAAGTGCAAAATTTAGAAGAAACATTAATTAGCTAATATTTTTCTAAATGACTATTTTTAACATTTTATATTTAATGTCAAGCATAAGGGCTGCTTCTTAAAAACAGGAAATTCTTGAGGTAAGGACATGTAACTTAAGGATAACTCTTATTTGCTCTTTAATATTATGTAAATTTGACATCATTTTGGAAAGATTTACCCAAACTTCACATATATCCATTAGTTATCACAATCATCTTCACTATGTGAAGTATCACTTTTAAATCATTGAAAAAGCTTTGGGCACTAAAAGCTAATAAAAACCAAATGCTTATGATTGGATTTTCTTTCATTTTTTAAATTAATAAATCATTTTATTGGGGGTTCTTATAGCTCTTGTAACAATCCATGCATGAATTACCTTCAAATTTTTATAAATACCTATTAAGAAAAGATTTTGCTTATATTCCAGATTCTCTCAACATGTTGATGTTCTAATGTTTCTGTGGGTAAAACAAACTTCTGTGTTGTGAACTTTACAGCTCTGTCTGTATGAAAAGACTTCATTTGTGTTGGAATTGTTTTGTTGTTTTAAAGAGCATTCCATGGTAGATAAACAAATAGTTCTGCAAAAGATTATGCAAACTAAAACTAGGACAAATGAGCCCAAATTGTAGTTTTAGTTGTACAATGATTTTACATATCTGTACTTGTATCACACAGTCATTTCAAAAAAATTTGATTAATGTTTTATATCTTGCCTTTCAGTTGTTTACAAGAATAGCTTAACAGAATGGAACTAATTTTTCTTGTTATTTAGTACTCAAGCTCCAAATAAGAATTGTGGCTTACAATGACAGCTTTGGTCTATTATCTACTTCACTAACTCATTAATTTTCTGTGACCATAAGAATAGGTGCTACCATAATACCAAAGACAGGGACTATACGGTGATCTAATTTCAATTTCTAAAACAAAATAGATAGTGATTTTAATTGTTGAATCTACACAGAATTTTATTTACCACGTTTTTTGTTACTGAATTTCTTCATGAAACAAGACAGGGAAGAATTTTTCATCATCCTCATCATCTGAATCCAGTTTCAAGATGTCCGTCAAGGTCAGTCAACTTTCTCTGCTTTGTTTTTGGACAATACTGTGGGATGAAATGATCACAGTATTATGCCTACCTATGTTGGCTTGTTATGTTAGGAGTGTAGAGTTGTTTCAATTCATAATGATCCTATGTACAGCCGCACAGTGAAATACTGCCCACTTCTATGTCATTCACAGGATTGTGGTTACATTAGATTCCACGGATGCCACCACTGTCTCAAACTGTCTTTTGGAGCATTTTCCACTTTTTTGCTGTCCGTCAACTTCACCAAGCATGACATTCTTTTCTGTGACCTGATCTCTCCTGATAATATGTCCAAAACATGTGATTCCTATTCTCAAATCTAACAATCTCCTTGAAAGATTGGTTTGTTCTTTCAATATTCTTTACCAACACTATAACTTAAGTGTACCTAGTCTTCTTTGGTCTTGCTTTTTTAATATCGAACTTTCATATGTATATGAGGCAATTTAAAATACTGTATTTGACTAAGGCACACCTTAGTTATTGTTATTGTTTTTGCTTTGGGTTTGTCTACTGACAAACTAGTTGTAATTTTGCTAAGTGTCTTTGATTTGGTTTCAACTCATAGTGACTTCAAGTACAACAGATAAAAACACTTCTTGATCTTCTGTCATCCTCACAATCTTTCATATGTTTGACTCAGTGCTATAGACATAGTATTAATCCATCTCATTAATGATCTTCAACTTTTAAAATATGTTTATTTATTCTCTCTCTCTTTCCTCTCTCTTTTGCTGACATTATACTTTCCCAAGCTTGATGTCCTAATCCAGATATTCTTTCCTCCTGAAAACATGTGAAAAGTACGTGAGACAAAGTCACAACATCTTTAGGCACATTCTAGATTTACTTTGTCCAATATAAATTTATTAATTCTTCTGGGAGTCCAGGATATATTCAATATATTTCAACAATGCTACAATTCAAATGCATTAATTCTTTGGTCTTTTTTATTCATTGTCTAGTTTTAGCATGCATATGCATCTACTGCAAACATCCCTGCTTGATTCAGATTCAACTTAGTTCTTGTAAAATGTGACAAGTAAGAATTTCAAATTCCAGAAAACATGGTTAGAATATGACTTGGGTGAAAATGGAAGGTGGCCTATGAGGTAGGGAGGAGCAAAATTGTCTGTAGTGCAAGGGATGATCTGTTTGAAAACTACTGCCCCAAACGCTAATGAAACTCATTTCTCTGAAGTTGATTTTGACTCCTAGCCTCAACTGTTTTTCAGAGATCCACAGAGAAGCTGGTCAGTTTGACCATGTAAATTTCCTGTTAGCAGTCTAGTGCTTATCTAACACTACATAAAAAGAAAAGGCATATGTTTTGGTAATGCAGTCTGGCATAGAAAGGTGATATAATACATTTATTTAGAGAGTGTATAACAGAGGCATTACATTTCTGTTCAGAAAATTCACCATGTGAGTTTTAAATGCATTACAAACTGGAATTTGAACCCAGAGCTGTGCTTTCCTAACATCAATTCAGAGGCAGAACCATATATTGACTTGAGCTTTAGGATTCAGGGGAAATTTAAATGAGATCAATATTGTCAATGAGCTCAAGAAAAAGTACTATGATCCAAACGAAAATGTGACTAGCTATTCTTATAATAATATGTCAAAGATGATTATAAATTTTGTTTTGATGAATAAATGCCTGAGGCTAATGACTGCCACCAAGTGATTGTCCCACCATTATTATTAGCATCACTTGTAAATTGTCAGAAACACAAGCTATTCAACTAATTTTAGATCTGTCATGTCATAAACCCTGAGTGCAGAGTTCAGCAACATTATATTTAAGAACTATCCAGAGAATTCTGATGCATGTTCATGTTTTGGAACCACTGGTTTAAAATATGTAGCAGATTAGTAGTAAGAAGGGGTTCTGTTGGAAGTATTGAATATCCATATGTATTTTCTTGTGTGCTTGTTCATACATGCATGTGGTGAGTTATAGAAATTAAAATAAGGTTGAAATTATAGTCAGAAAGAGAAATATTAATAGAAAGGAATAAAGTTCAGAAAGATTCGAGAAAAGACTTGATCTTTAAACTGTGTGGAGGTTGGGGGCACTGACATACTGTACAGTTGAAAAATCTCTGTATCTTTTATACTTGACCCTTTGACAACATGAATTTGAACTCTGTAGACCTAATAATATATGAATTTTTTCCCTGTGTTGCTAGGTTGGTGAGCTCCAGGGTAGAAAAGTGTACACTAAAACTGTGTGAATCTTTTCATCCTCATGTGCAACCTTTGAACTCACTGCAATAACAGGAAGGGAACTAATACAAATATGCGTGGACCCACACAATTCAAATGAGTCCTGTTCAAGGGTCAACCTTATAAGCAAACTTACTGCACAATAAGATGGCCTTTAAAGTAGAGAAACGAACTAGGAGGCAAAAGATATTTATAGAGGTATAAATATAGGCATGCATGGGTATAAATTGACTAATATATATATATATATATATATATACCAATAGGGATATAGATTTGTGTGCTTATATTTATATGTTAAATATTAAAGTAGTAGGTGAAAATTGGGACTCTACGCAAGTCATCTCTCAATGTAAGAACACTTTGTTCTAAAAATCTGTCATTCTGTGACGTTCACCTCCCTGATATGATCAATGAAGACAAAATGGTTGCATAAACAAATGTGGTCAAGAAAGCTGATGGTTTCAGGACATTAAAATATATAGCGTTTGGAGTCCTGAAGAAGTTTTAGCAAGTGGCCATCTAGTGGAGACGAAACAAAGCCTACATGAAAGAAGCGCACCAGACTGTGTGGTCAAGAGGTATTGATGGGGTCAGAAATCAGGCATCAGAAGACCCAAAATAATCAGATAGATGTGAAATAAGTGGGTCAGAGTGGAAACCCAAGTGGGACAATCATCTCACAGAAGGGTCATAAAAAAGGGATGAGTCAATCAGAGTGCCCTATAATGTTTACTTAACACACCACATTCTTTTAGCTCTTTAATGTCATTATCATGACACCAGTTATACTTTACAAATCTGACTAGTGTATGTACAGTGGTACAAATAAGAGTTCTTGTCATATAGTGTAACCCCCCTACAGAAACATGACTGAAAGGATACAGCAGATGGTGTCATATATGAAAATAATAATGTATAATTTATCAAGTGACCACATGGGAGGGAGGGACGATCTGATACCAAGGGCTCAAGTAGAAAGAAAATGTTTTGAAAATGATGATGGCAACATATGTAAAAAATATGCCCTTTACAGTTTATGTATGGATTGTTATGAGCTATAAGAGGCCCCAATAAAATTATTCATAAGAAAAAGATGATCTTTTAAAATAATAAAGAAAAAAATTGCCATTTATTATTGGAAAAACAAAGCAAAACTTTCATTTATGAAAATAAAAATGAACTTCTAATTCAATAAAGTCCTATCATAAATGTGTTGATGTATTGAATTGTGAAATGTGTTGTGAAAAAAGAAATCATAAGGGATATCAACAGAAGAAATCATAAGGGAAAAGGAGATGGTCCCTGAGAGAGCAGCCACTTTAAATGTTCGGAAAAAGAGAAAAGCCTTTTCAAAGAGGTCTGGGGAGCTCAGCTGGACCTTCCTCTGAGATGAGTCCTCAAATGTGCTGCTCAGGAGATTTCTCCTAAAGAGTCAGAATTTCGGTATCCTAGATTCTCTCCTCTGAACTTCCAGGTCTGATAACCACAGACCTATCTCTCCCCTGGCCTTATTAGTATATTTCCAGCAGTTACTATTCTCACAAAGTCAGAATTTTGTTTTTCTTTTATTCCTTTACTACTAACTAAACAAAATGCTTATGCCAACTTCCTTGTTAAAATATCTGCTGTAGATTGTTTTCCTGGTAGACATAAATTTTAGAATATTTTAAAAATTATTTTAAAGCACTTCATAATACATTTTGAAACTTAAATTTAAAAACTGTAAGAGTGAAAGAGATTTTTTTTAAAAAGTCGTTTTGTAGCTGCCTGTGTGTGCACAAGGGCTTGAAACAAATCCCATAGCATTACACTGAATGAGCTGAGAAATAAACTTTGTTTAGAAAACTTTCAAACTTAAATTTAACAAGAAAGGAAAGGAAGAAATTTCCCAAGCTACCATTTCTTCAGAGAGTATGATAATAGGACCAAGTCGTTCTTGAAATCTGTGAGCAAAGAGGACAGCGAGTTTCTGCGGGAGAATTTTGGGAAGGTATATTAACCCACTTCTGTGGAGAGCTGAAACACCCTTTCCCCTAAGAGCATCGATTTCAAAAAAGAGAACATACACTCCTTACCACTGTATACAACTTCACTACAATCATTTACAATCTTTTACCAAAAGAAAGAAATACTTCTTTCACCTCAGATTTTTGCCACACATGGGCAGTATTGAGTCTATGTATTTATACATTTTTGTTGTAAGCTGAATGAAAATTTATGGAGCAGATTATCAGCTTTCCATTTACTAATTCATATTTATTTTGTTTCATTCATTTACTGAAATTCCCTCAGTATAGTGGTACCTACCCTCTTTCCTCCCTATGTTTGTTGTTTCCCTTCCTCCTTCTTTCCAAACATGAAGTTTTTCATCTTTTTTAAAGCTGTTGTTTAATCTTAAATGACTGATTGTTCTACTGTGTGTGCACCTCATAAGTGTAATTGTTCCCCTTCTAACTCACTGCCATGGAGTCAATTCCAACCATAGGACAGGGTTACATTGTCCCTATGGGTTTCCAAGATCACAGTTCCTGATTGGGATAGAGAGCCTAGTCTTACTCCGGAGGAGGGGCTGGTGGTTTTAAACTGCTCACCTTGTGGTCAGTAGGCCCAGGAGACACCAGGGACCTGTTTGGCTTCAAAACCTGTCTATGGTTTGGCTGAATATTCAGATGTTGGATGGTTCCAGTTCCAGAAGAAAGCTTATGGATTTAAGATTTCACCAGTCTCTAGCTGAGCATTAAATTGCTTTATTAATTCTAGGTTTATAGCACGCTTTTCTACCCCCGTATCTAGGACCTTCCATGTGATCTCTTTCTAAGTAGTTAGTTAGTAGGGGTAGCCGGGCATTGTTCGAGGACCAGCCTGTCACATACTGTCACAGTAAGCACAATTGTACAACTATGATAATGAAAGCTTATAGTAATTTCATAGACAATATGAGAGAGAGAGAGAGAGAGCTAATGGAGTCAGACACATTTATGGTAGCATGCTCACCTAAGCCCTGCTGGGTTGTCCACATGGACACAGCTGCGGCAGGAAGTGGAAAGGCTATGGGGATAAGGAACAGGGAGAAGAGCAAGAGTTGTTGGGGGAGGTGAGGTGGCCTAGAGAGAGTTCCTTTATTTTGATCAAGTCTTATAAGTTGTTTGGGGACTTGCAAGCCCTCTAATTCCAGGCAAGGACATAGGTCACAAGAAAAGGTTATGCTATTCAAGGATCCTCTAACTTTTTAAACAGGGGGCCAGTTCACAGTCCCTCAGACTGTTGGAGGGCTGGACTAGAGTTAAAAAAAAAAGACTATGAACAAATTCACTGCGGACCTCGGATGAGTCAGCTGCGAAGCAGGGCAGCAGCTGCAGCATAAACACCTAGCAGGCTGGATAAATGTCCTCGATGGGTTGCAGGTAGCCCACAGGCCATAGTTTGAGGACCCTTGCTTGAATAGTAATACAGTCATGGAAGGGACAATCCAGGGACATACAGTTAAGTAAAGTGACCACATTTTAACATTGGTAAAGCAGGATACCATTAACCGGAGTTGAGGGTGGAGGGTGGGGTATATTCCCTTCCTGATCTCTGGCTGTTCCCTAGCTTGTTGTGCATTCTTTCCAAAAATCGGGATTTTTTTTAAACACCACAGGGGGCGGAAAAAATTGTTTAAAATTGTGACTATCCCGCCCAAAGCGGGATGTCTGGTTACTTTATGAGGAATAGGAGGTATTGAGGTTCCACAGTGTGACAATGGTGGTCCCAGATTCATAATGGCAGCCTCATCGAACTCACAGAGATCATTTACAGTAGTGTTTGACCTCTGCCTGCCTACCAGAACCAGATTGGTGGTTAATAGGCTTCAAGGAGAGGTAAACTATTGTGCTATAACTGCAGGGCGTGGGCCCTCCAGCCCACAACGTGGGCAGGCTGGAATCTTCAAGAAGAATATCTCTAACCTTCTGACTTTCCACCAAGTGCTGGCAAATAGTTTCTAATATTTGGATATTTTGGAGGAGATGTAATTGTGGAAAAGTCTTATATTTATCTCACAGGGCACCATCTTGTCTTTCTGGTCTAAGAGTTTAGAGACTACTGTTTACCTGGTGCATTAATTCATTGCACTGTTTCAGTGTCTCACTTTTCCTCACTTCTTTCTTTAAAACAAGGAGAGACTAATAGTTGAACTTTACATCATGAATATTTAAGATGACAGTTGCTGTTCTCCAAAGTAGAATTCAGAACAATTATTTTAAAATACATCATATGACACAGACAAATTAAGCTATTTCGATAGTCCATGATATAGTTCAAGTCTCATTTCAATGATTGCATTTAAATATGATGCTGATTCAGCAACTTTTCATTTGTGTAATAAAAACCCATGTTCACAATTGGAGGAAATATATATACCTACCATATAATAGCTATTTACCAGCAATGATGCTTTAGACAGCACCCGAAGTTGAATATCATATGCATCCCATTCTTATTTTTCTCATTGATTCTTCATATATTTATTTACAATAATCTCATGTAAAAAGACCTCCTATATATCAAGCTAATAAGTTAATTATATTACTTTACTTTTCTGCTTTATCATCACTGTTATGCTTTATATGGATCTTATGAAAATATATTTTATATTTGTCTTATAAATATTAGCCAATTGTTAATTGGCTATAATAGCCAAACTTTGGGAAGGCCAAGGTTAAATCCCTCACCTAGATATAGAAATAAAATGACAAAATATGACAGCAGGAATTGTGTATGGTATGCCCTTCTATTCAATCATGTGTAGCATGTCATTTCTTGTCCAACTTATCATGAAAGTCATTGAATGTAGTTGACAAGGTATATATTTGACTGCTGGGATGATGGACATCTCTGAAAGTATAGATCTGGCTTGATGGGAGAAGATTATGAATGTGTGGCACCGAGGGCAGAATCACAGCAATGAAAACTGACTTTCAACTTGATGCTGCACCAAGGTTCTGGGTTATTTGCTGTGCATGTTTTAACTCTGGCAATCAGTCAACTTACTCTTGATGGGGAATTGCCAGCAGGGACCTAATTTTTCCACATCAATTGTCACACATGTCTCTAATATTCTTATTCACGGTTAACTAGATTGACGATGTTTTTTTCACACAAGAATAGGAGAAAGAAACTTTTCACATCCCACTTAGAGAGACACAACAGTTCAACTAAATGGTATAAATAAAATGACAATAAATCTTTGGAGGAGATACTTCATATTAAAAAAAAAGGTATTGTTCAATGTCACATTCATCCATTAATCAGTATAAAAACGCTACTGATATATTATGTAGATGTTTATAAAGTAAATTACTTTTAATTCTTGGGGCAGAAAGTCATGAACGAATTACAAAGGTGATATTTTTATTAGCAACTAGTGCATATACATTACCTTTCTTGAAAGTCTAAATACATATTGAGCAAAAGAAAAATACTCATTTTTACAATTGCAAAAAAATGTCACTTAGTAAAGACTGGGAACAAATCTTGATGTGATTGAGGACATGGAAACTATTAGCAATTATAGTACATGCACCTATAAATAAATGACTTTTGTTTTCCAAGTTCTAGATAATATCATTCAATAACTTAATTTCTCAAAAAATTAAAATTCATGAAATAAATAGAATGTGGAAAATATGAAATATGAATTGAGGAAATTTAGAAGTAATGAAAGTGCAATGGAATGTGGTGGAGTATTTATACATTAGGTTGGGATATAAAGGACCCAGAATTTGAAACCACTGCCTGTTCCCAGCAATAAAGATAGTTTCTCCTCCAGTAAACATTTGCATTCTCAGAGACTCACAGGGCAGTTCTCTCCTGCACTCGAGGATCGTTGGGAGTCAGCAATGGTTTTGTGACAATGAGGTTTTTGTTTTCTGAGTGCTTACTGAATTTAAGTGGATTTGCGTTGGCAATCCTATGGTTAACATAGTCAGGAGTGATAAACTCTAAGTGAATTAGGTCATATTCATCATCAGAAATATCATTTTAAATTATTTCTTGAAGTACAATGCTATGTGTGATAGGGTGATATGTACAAGTCAACAAAACTTTACAGTCAATGCAACTATTATTCAAATTTACTCAGGACCACTAAAACTTATTGATCAAGAGCATCAAAAATCCTACCAACTTATTCAGTCTGTAATTGTTCAATCAAGAAATCAAGATGCATTATTGCTGGCCATTGTATCTTGAAATGTAGAAAAATAGGGAAAGGATCCACAGTTGGAAAATATGATGCTAATGATACAAATGTGGCTGGAGACTCTATACTAAAAAATTTGCAAGACTAACAACTTCCTTATTGCAAATAACTTTCAAATGCATAAACAGCAACATTGCTGTACAGCAAGTATTTGCATGAACCTCACTTACTAAAATACACAAAAAATGGCCTATGACTGTGGGAATAGATGATAGTGGAGATCAATATCATCAGTCAAAACAATGACAGAGTCATCTGTGGAACAAATCATGAATTGCTCCTATCTACATTCATGCTGAAGCTGAAGCCAATAAAAACAAATCAAAAAAGTGAAAATAGGAGAATGAGTATTTCCTACCTTAATTTAGAGATTATCTGAAGAACAGTTTGGAATGATATCAAAAATAGCATGCAAGCAAAAAGCAAAAGACTTTTTTGAAAGGAAAGAAGACATGTACATATATGAAAAGATTATGAAGCTTTTCTTGAAAATAGCATTGCTAAAGTGAGTAGAAGAAATGATGAAGTGGAAAAGAGGAAAATGGCATCTACTTAGACTCACTGGCCCAGAGCTCCTGCTGTTAGACCAGAAAAGAGGGAGGCAAAGTTAAGGAGATTGGGAGGTGGAGTTCTGAAATTAGAACTAGGGTATTAGGGTTTGTCTTCAACCCCACTTTTTTGTGAGTTCCACTCAGAAAGCAAACCAAGAACACCCTAAATCACTATAGTTGCAGTACACAGGGCTTGTGGGCTTTCTGCCCCAGTTTTGCAGTGAGTAGCGATTTCCCCAGTTTGACACTGGAAAGGGGACATCATTCCAGACACAGGGAGAACTTCTGCAGCCTAGTCACAGAGCCCCACATCAGAGCTCCCCATGTTGTTAGCTGTCTTCAGCTTAGAACCTGGGAAGTGGGGTTGGTGGGAAACCATAATTTGGAGTAAGGGGGGAAATGCAGGCATTTCCCTGAGTCAGCATGCAGTGTGGCAGAAAATAAGTAGACAGTTATAGTCCGAGCAGTGAAATGAGTTGCAGTTGGCCAAGAAATAAACAACTTTCCTGATAAGCTAGATCTCCCCCTTTGGCAGTTAATGTGACAGCCCCCATATCAAATCAAGGTACTTCATAAGTCCAAAATAATAGATTGTATTTTCTGGGTAAGAAAACTCAGCAAATTCTAGGCTCATTGATAAAACCCCAAGAAGGCAGGTAGATTGACTCTCCTAACATACATTAACAAACTAGTGGAGCCCACACTGCAGAGTCTGGAAGCTTTAAACCAAAGACCCTGCTCCTAAAGAGCAGAGCTAGGGAGCCAATTTAATCTAATTCTATTTTAGCTGGTTAGGGGAAAAAACAAAACATAGCAAAACACCTTTGAGCTAGTAGGGCATAAGCAGTCTAGCTAGATTAATCAAAACCAAATCTCCTCTCAGTGTGTCTATACGCTTCTGGGGAGGCCATAGCTATACTGGGGACCTCCACAGGTCCAAAAGAACCCCCCCCCCCACTATAGTGCTACACACAGCACAAAGTAGGCATACCAATGAACTCCAGTGCTCCATACCGCTGGGAACTGACGCCTGGCCACTGCTGTGATGTTGCCTTCGAAGGTAATCCCACCCAGCATCTGTGACATCCTACAACAAGCAGGCACACCACCCCACTACCTTGAGGCAGAGTTGAAACACCTCCAATTCCACAGTAAGGCAGTCAAGTCTGAGTTATCACCTTATGTACCACTCTATTTCTTCTTTCTTTATTCTCCCCAGCACAGTCGGTCTCAATGGGCACAGTGTTTATGTTGTTTTTTCTCGCTTTCTTTCTTTTTTATTAGTTTTCTCGCTTTTTCCTCTTCTCTCCTGCTCTATCCTATCATATCCCACTGCTGGATTCCAGTTCACTACCCTCCAGATTGGGCAACACAGCCAAAAAAGCAGGGCAATTCCAGCCTGATCTAGAGGGTGGGGTGGGGCTGGCATACTACACAAGGCAGCTGTGACAGCCCTCTACAATGCTCCGTGCTGCAAAGGAAAACTCTGTTGGGCCTCTAAGGTGATCTTGCCAACCAGGCTAATTCAGCCCAGTACCACTGGGGTCCTGCATTAAAAGGTCATGCCAACCTGCCATCTTGAAGCAGAGCTCAAAAACCTCTGGACCCACATTCAGTCAAGCAGGAATCAGCAACTTTTTATTATTTAATTTCTTCTTCTCTCTTTCTTCTCTCATAACCATCACAGTCCATCTTAGGGTGCAGTTGTGTTTTTTTTCCTTATTTCTTCTTTTTTGTTTCTTCTCTCTCTCTTTGCTTTCTTCATCTCTCTTTCTGCTTTTCTGTTTCTCTCCTCTCCCTCTCTTTCCTGCCACATGCCACTGCTGGTTTCCAGCTGTCGACCCTCTGCCTACGGCAACAACACCTACTCAGTAGGGAGAGTTACAGCCTGGCCACTATGACAGTGCTGCTCACAAAATGAAACAGTGCTACACATGTGTCTCTGCTATCTATTTGTTTTTCTTCTTTGCCCACCCTCTTTATCTTATTCTTCTTTCACTTTTTCTTCTTTTATCCTCTTCTATCCCTTCTCTCTCTCTGACTACAGTCTCAAAAGACCCAGTTTTCCTTTTTTATAGTTTCCTTTTTGGAGGATTTTTACTTTTGTTTAGTCTTAGCACTTTTTTGTATGTGAATGCATCTTAGATTACTTGGCATTTTTTTCCTCTCTTTGTTTCCTTCTTTCTCTTTTCCTTCTTTCACTCTTTCCTTTCACAATTCATCCTACTCCAGGCCATTCCCCTCCACTCAGGATAACTCTTATGACCTATTTGGGGGAACCTCCTGCCTGCATTTGCTGGCTTTACATGCAGCTAGGAAAATCATGCCAACCCTCCTCCATACTCAGGTGACTATGGGTACTCTCCTTGAAATCACTGGGGAAAGACCAGACTAAACCCCGAAGCCCTACACAAGACTGGGGAAACTCTTGTCCACTATCAGTGGTACTCCCCACTGCTGCAGGAACTTCGGTCAACCACCACAGAGATCTCTCTTACTAGGGTAATTCTATCTGCCAGCACAGTGCTCTACACCAGGGAGGGTAAACCTACACTCACTTGTTAGCACTGAAACACCAAATGCCATACAAATAGCCCCAAGCACTGTGAGACAAACAACTATAGCCTACTTAGAGATCAGCCAGTGAAAAGCCACCCTCATGGACCCACAAAAACACCACCAGGGTCCCATGAGAAGACTATCCAACTTACATACCAGATAATGGAATATTGGTCATTTAGCATAAGAGTAAAACCATAAGAAGATACAGGTATAGCCTGTTCCCCACGTACAGCTATCTACAGGTAGTTTGTAGAAGCACTCACACAAGTCCCATTAGAGAGAGTCCAGTGTTCTTTGACTCTGGACGATGTCTCCAGGATCCTCTAAAACAACATGTAAACAACAACTAGGCCCAACAGCCTCAACGAAAAAGTAGGAAAAACAGAACATAATGCTGAAAGGAGCCATGAACATAATTATGTGCATAGAATAAGCAGGTATTGACTAGCCACAGAAAGAAATTTTCATAATGCTGCTTGAAATCACACAGGACATGAGGGAATCAATACAGGAACAGGATGAAATGATAGAGGAGATACAGGCAACACACCAAAGGAAATACAGGACAAAGTATGAGATAAAAAAAAAATCCAGTGGCAAATTGACAGGGTTTTCCAACAGTGTGAGAAGGCAGAGAATCTCCCCTGTGACCAAGAGAATAACCAAGCAACTTTCAACAAACAGGAAAAGCGTCAAATAAAAGACAATCAGAGAAGCTGAAGAAAACATGAGAGCCATGTCTGAGGCTATGAAGAGGAACAATAATAGGATAATTGGACTACTGGAACAAGATGCAATAAAAAGGTCAACAGTGAAAACGGTGAGAATATTCTTAAAGGAAAACTTGCATGGCTTAATAAATGAAAATCAGGCAATCATTCAGGAGGCTGAAAGAACACCAGTCAGACTGAACACTAAGATGAAATCTTTCAGACACATAATAGATAAATTATCCAACTATGATGAAAAGGAAAGATCATAAGAGCAGCTAGAGAAAAGTAAATAATCACATATAAAAGTACCTCAATAAGAGTATGTTCAGCCCTATTAGCAGACACGATGAAGAAAAACAGGGAATAGAGTAACATATTCCAAAAATGAAAGAAAACAACACAAACCCAAGAATACTATACCCGGTCAAATAATCTCTTAAGGTAGATGAAGAAGTAAAGGTCTTTCCAGACAAGGAAAAACTCAAATAGTACACACACACACACACACACACACAAATCCATTCTAATAAAATATCCCTGTTGATCCTGGATGGACAGAAAATCAACACTCATTGAGTGTAAATAGGAGACCATCACACAGAAGAGCTTCATTCAATGGGCGACCAAGAGAAAACAGCACTCAAAGCACATTGGCTCAATAGTGGAAAGAAGAAAAAAATGAACCACACACACACACAATACTAGCAGATAAGAAAGCTAAGTAGGTAAACACTCAACACAAAATGTACAAGATGACATCACAGATCCCACTGATGTATGTAATAGCACTGAATATCAATGGACAGAACTCAGGCATTAAAAGGCAGAGCCTAACCAGCAGGCTCTGGAAACACAATCCATCAATCTGCTGCCTGCAGGAGGCACATCGTAAGCTTGCATACAAAAGCAAGTTGAGAATTAAAGGTTGGAGAAATACCTAACAAACAAAGGACAATGGACAAAAAGCAGGGGTAGTGATCTTAATATCAGACAAAATTGACCTTAAGGTACAAGTCATAACAAGAGACAAGCAGGGCACTATATAATGCTGAAGAGAACAGTAGATCAAGAAACTGTGAGTATAATAAATATATGCAAATCCAATGAGAGGCCCAGGAAATTCATAAATCAAACATTCCAAAAGATGAAAAAGGAAATCACAGGCTCCACAATTATAGTTGGTGATTTTAATACACCACTCTCTGAAAAAGACAGATTACTGGGAAAGAAACTTAACAAGTAGGCTATTGATCTAAAGAGCACAATGGAAAGAATTTACTTGATTGACATTTTTAGAGTTTTGCACACAAATGCAAAAAAAAAAAATCACATTCTCTTCATGCCCACAAGGTACATATTGAAAGATAGACAACATGCTGGGACATAAGTCTAACTTGATTAAATTTGAGCACCTGGACATTACACGGACTTCTCTCTCCAATCACTGTGCCATAATGCTGAAAATAAACAGAAGGACAGTGAAGAAAACAAGGACACACAATTGACAGATGAATAATTCTCTACTACAAAGGACTATGTATTGACATAGATTGGATATGAAGTTAGGAAGTTTCTAGAAACCAATGAGAGTGAAAATATGAAAATATGAAAAGGGTAAAAAACTTTCAGGATATGGCAAAGGTATTTATCAGAAGAAGGCTGATAACAATACATGGACACATGAAAAGAGAAGATGGACTTGTGGGCTTAATGCTGGCACAAAAATTACACCAAATAGAGCAGAATCAACAGAATAATCCCACTAAGAGCAAAGGGATGGGTATAATAAAAATCAGAGCTGTGGTACAGGAGAGGGAAAAAAGAAAATTATGGAAAAATATATATTGCTAATAGTTGGTTATTTGAAAATATTAACAGAATTGATAGATGGCTGACAAACCTAACTAAAGAAAGGAAGGAACAAATGTTGATTGCAAGGATGAAGGATGAAACGGGACAGTACAACAGTCCCTAATGAAATCAAATGGATAATTTCAGAGTACTATGAAGGCCTGTACTGTAACACTTTCAACAACTTGGAAGACATGGACAAACATTTGGAAACACAATCCCTCCATAGACTATCCCAGATGGATGTCAAGAATCTTAACAGACCCATAGACATGGAAGAAATATACAAGGTGATTAAGGGATCAATATCAACAATCCCCTCAGTCAGATGGCTTCACTGGAGAATTCTACCGAGAATTCAGGGAAAAAGTGACACCAATCCTACACAAAATCTATATGAATACAGAAAAAAACAAAAAACTCCCAAACTCTTTCTATGAAGCCAGTATAACTCTGATACCTAAAACAAGCAAGGATCCCACAAAAATTGAGAACTGTGGACCAATATCCCTAATGAACATTGATGCAAAAATCCGTAACAAAATACTGGTCAGTAGAATACAAAAGCACATTAACAAAATTCACCATGACAAAGTGGAATTCATACCAGAGATGCAGAGATGCATCATTAATATTCACAACACTGACAGGAAAAATGATAAGAACACATGACCATATCAATAGATGCGGAAAAAGCATCAGACAATATCTAACACCCATTCCTCTTTAAGACACTCAAGAAGATAGGAATAGAAGGAAAATTCCTCAATATGATACAAGCTATATATGAAAAACCAACAGCAATCATGGTAGTCAATGAAGAAAAGACAAAAACAGTTCCTGAAAAAGGGGACCAGCCAAGGATGTCCCTTGTCCCCACTAGTATTTAATATCATACTGGAGGTCCTAGCTAAAAGTATATATCAAATATATGTGTGTGTGTATATATATATATACACACATATATAATCCATCTGGGGAAGGAAGAGCTGAAATTATCATTATCACAGATGATTTGATTCCATACATTGAAAATCCCCCTAAATTGTTGGAAGCAATAGAGTAATATGGCAGAGTGGCAAGATACAGGATCAACAAGCGAAAGTCTATTGGTCTGCTATACACATCAGACCTGATCATAGGAGAGGAAATTACAAAGGCAGCACCCTTTCTAAGCACAAATTGAAATACCTAGGTGTATACTTGACTAAAAACCCCAAATTTTTATACAAGGAAAGTTATACCACACTATTACAAGAAATCAAGAAAATGGAATTATACCCTATGCTCATGGATTGGAAGACTAAATATAGTAAAGATGTCAGCTTTACTAAAGGTACTATGAAAGTTCAATGCCATCCCAATACGAATACCACCATCCATGCTCAAAGAATTGGAAAAGCTGAATACCAGCTTCATATGGAAAGAAAAGAAGCCCAGGATTATCAGAGAATGCCTCGAGAAGAAGGCAAAGTGAGAGATTTGCTCTACTTGTCTTTAGCATGTATTATATGGTCATGGTCATCAAAACAGTTTGGTACTGGTATAACAACAGATATTGTGACCAATGGATATGAGCTGAAGACTAAAAAATTAAAACCAGCATACAGGTAACTAATTTTTGATAAGGGCCAAACTATCAAATGGGAAATGGATGCCCTTTTCAATAAATGGTGCTGGAGAAAATGGATATCTACCTGAAGAAAAATTAAGCAAGACCCTTACTTCACTCCATGCATAAGAACAAATTCACGGTGTATCACATAGCTTGAGGTAAAACCCCAAACAATTAGGGCCATTAGTGAGTTAATTGGGACAAATCTGAGAAACTTGGCACAGGGAATGCATAGGCTATCAGAAATAAGGAAGCATATAAATACAGAGGAGTCACAAATTCACAAGTGGGATATTCTGAAGATAAATCACCTGTGTACATCAAAATAATTAATCAAGTAATTAATAGTAGAGCCCACTGGATGGGAAAAATCTTTAGCAATGACTTATCAGACAAAGACCTGAGTATTAAATATAGAATACTGCAAAGCTTTTAATAAATGAAAAAATATTACCCAATTAGGAGGTGGGCAAAAGATCTGAACAAAAATTTAATAGGGGAAGAAATCCAAATGGCCAATAAACATATGAGAAAATACTCCTGATCATTAGTTATAAGAGAAATGCAAATTAAAAGAGTGAGATACCACCTAACACCCTTAAAGATACTCCAATTAAAAAAAAATCAGGAAGCAATACATTTTGGGCTGTGGTGTGATAAGAATTCTCAATTTCTCCTGGTGTACCTGTACGTATGTATAGCTGCTATGGCAATAGATTTGGCAATTTCTAAAACAGATGGAAATTGAGCTACTATATGACTCAGCAACCCCCCTCCTGTGCATATACCCAGAAGAGGCAAGAAACAAACCACTGCCAGACATCTGCACTCCAATGTTCATTGTGGCACAGTTCATAATTGCAAGGAGTTGGAAACACCCCAATGTCCATTAAAAGACAAATGTATTAAAAAACAGTGGTACATATATACAATGGAATACTACGCATCACTGAAAAGCAGTGATGAACACATGAAGCATGGGGAAAACTGGAGGATATCATGCTAAGTGAAGTAAGCCAAGTTAAAAAGGAAAAGTACAACATAAGTCCACTGAGGTAAGCTTAAAAGATGCAAAAGGGGCATAAGGGAAATGCCATTTTATATGAAAAATTACTGGGGTGAGGTCCATGTAATATGGCAAGGGTCAGACCAAATCCAGGGCTACCTATGGTAGTCAACTAAGAAGAATATACGGGGAAGATAACAATGTGTAACTGGAGAACAGGGCACTAACCCATCCAAGTGGAGTGTAGTCTTTATATCTCCAATGGGAAAGAAGGACCAGACTTAAACTCGATGTTCCAGGACATGAATGCGCATGATGGCATGGGACGGGGAGCCAGAGGAGGGGTCTAAGAGCCTGGCCCCAATCCTCACCATGTGGACATCTGCCCCACCCCCAGAAGAATTTACTTTAGAGGGCAGCCCTGAAACTCAGGGGAAAGGGACATGTCTGACCAAAGCACATAGGAGCAAATGAACAGGGAAGAAGAGAGAGCGGAGTGCATCCTGTTTCACCAAGCCTTGAGGATGAATTCCCCCCTCAGAAAAGCCAATGCACAGAGAGGACCAGATGGACAGATCCACTATGAGAGATGATATCCTTTGCTGACCCAAGGCCCAACAGGGGATAACACTAGAGACACAGTGATTGGATTGCACCTGGGTCTGACACTACTACACAGAGGAACACACTAAGGGTGTAGAGCAGAGCAGAGGTGGGAGCAGAGCATGGAGGTCCTGAGGGAGTGCCAAGTAGAGACTTTGGGACCAGAACATGAAACCCCATTGGGCTCAACCAGAGGTCACTCCGAGAGCAACCAATGATTCCGGGGGCATATGGGAGGGTGTGAGATGTGGGAAAGGAAGTGGCTGACCAATTCAGGAAAAGGGAACAAGAAGTGATCCAAAAGAAGTGGCAAGAAGAGTATGAGAGGTCTTGTAGGGACTGATCAAGGGTAGCATAACTGAGAGAAATGACTAAAACCCAAATACAGGCTGAGCATGATTGTGGGACAAGAAGGAAGGAAAAAGGAAATAGAGGAATGAAATAGGAAGCAACGGGCATTCATAGAGGTCTAAATACAGCCAAGTACATAGGTAAATATATTTATATATGATTAGGGGGAAATAAATTTACATGCATGTATTTATAGTTTCAGTATTAAGGCAGCAGATGGACATTGGGTTTCCACTCAAGCACTTTCTGAATGCAAGTACACGTTGTTCTATTAAATTGTCATTCCATGATACTCACCTTCCTGACATGATCACTGAAGACAAATGTGTGCATAAGCAAAGGTGGTGAAGAAAGCTCATGGTACTGGCTATCAAAAGACTTAGCATCTGGAGGGTTGAAGATTAAAAAAAAAAAGGCCACCTAGTTCATAAGCAACAAAGTCCATGTGCAAGAAGCACACCATTCTATAGGCCAGGAGCTGTTGAAGGGATTAGGTATCAGGCATTAAAGAGCTAAAAATTATAATATTGCAAATGAGGAGGACTACAAGCTGGGAACCCAAAGACCTTCTGTAGGTAATGTACTTCCCCTTACAGAGGGGTCACAGTTAGAGTGCAGTGAAACAATGGTGAAGCATATAGTTCTTCAATGCTTCCTCCTCCCCACTATCATGTTCACAATACTACCTTACAAATCCAGCTAGACAACAGGATGTACACTATTCCAGATAAAATTTGGAAACTTAGGGAATACAGAACAGTTGATCTCTTAGGACCAGTGGTGAGGGTGGTGATACTGAGCGGGTGGAGGGAGGGTTGGGTAGAAAGAGGGAACTGATTATTAGAATCTACATATAACCTCCTCCCTAGGGTAAGGACAACAGGGGAGTGGGTGAAGGGAGACATCAGACAGTGTAAGATATGACGAAGTAATAATAATCTATAAATTATCAAGGGTTCATGAGGAAGCGGGATGTGGGGAAGCAGGGGGAAAATGAGGAGTCCATGCCAAGGACTTAAATAGAAAGCAAATGCTTTGAGAATGATGAGGGAAACAGGTGTACAAATGTTCTTGACACACAATGCACTTACGGATGGATTGTGATAAGAGCTGTATGAGCTCTCAATAAAATGATTTTAAAAAAAGAAACGGTATAAAAGAGCAGCACAAAATTTCAAAGTAGCTTGAGAATGTATTCAAACACCTGGCATTTGAAAACCAATGTAGAATCACAAGCTAAATGTATTTCCAGCTGACAGAAATTAAGAAAATTCAAATCTTGAAATCTAATATTAGATTATATATGCAAAATACGAATGATGCAGGAAATACTAGAATAAAATTGAAGGAATACATACAAAGATGTATATCTTCATAAAAATAATCAAATGATATTCAATTGTTTCAAGAGATATCATATGATCAAGAATTGATAGTCTTGAAGAAAAAAGCATAAGATGCACTTAAGAATATGTTGAAAAACAAACTCTGGAAGAAAGCCAATTGAAACGTTTCAACAAGTATATGTGGAAACAGAAGTACTCATTAGTTTTGGTAAAGAAATTTGGAAGATAGTTAACCTGATCAAACTGTCTTGAAGAGTGTCTATACCAAAGAAAGTGCACTCAACAGAAAATGATCAAGAATACTATTAACACCATACTAGTAAAATTTTGCTGAGGATATTTTGAAAATAAAATACAGTATGACATCAGCAGAAATTAAAGCTGCATATAAAATTGAATCTGGATAACATATCTGACATCAGACAGATCTTGGCTGAAAACACAGAACACCAAGAAGATGTTACTTGTTTTAAATGCTTTTGACTGAGTGGAACGTAGCAAACTATGTCTAACATTATGGATAGTGGGAATTCCAGGGCATTTATTTATATTAATGTGGATCCTGTGCAAAGGACTGGAAATACATCAAACACTGCAGTCTACAGTAGGGACTACAGCTCAATATACTGAAAACTCTAATCTCCACAACTAGACTAATAGAGAACATGATAAACAAAGAAGAGTTCTAAGTTGACAAGAATTTCATTTTTCTTGGATCCACAATGATAGAAAGAGGAGTCATGAAATCCAATGGCATGTTGCATTGGGCAAATCTGCTGCATAGGATCTTAAGAAGTTTTGAGGAGAAAGGATGTCATTTTGAGGTATTTTCAATTGTCTCATAAACTTGTGAAACTTACACAATAAGTAAACATGACCACAGAAAAATTGATGTATTTGAATCAAGGTACTGGTGGTGAATATTGAAAGTACCATGGAGAAAATAATTATGTCTTAGAAGAAGTACAGTGCCTAGAAGTAAGGTTGAGGAGACTCACCTTACAGTCTTCAAATATTTAATGAGGAAAGATAAGTTCCGGGAAAAAGACATCATGGTTGCAAAGTAGGTCAATCAATAGAGGACAACTAAATTATATACTGATTGATGTAGTCCCTAGAACAATGCACTCAAAGAATGTGGATGGGGAAAAACTGGAAGCATTTTATTATTTTGTAGCAGGGTCTTTAAGAGTCAGAATCAGCAGAGTAGCACCTTTCATCATCACATCATCGACAACAACATGAATATTGACATGCTAATCACATATCATTCTTATAAATAATGAGTTCATGCCACAAATTTACTTTGGCTGTATGACTGGTTTATTTGTACATGTCATATATTTGCATAAGTGAAAACTGGATATAGGCTATATAAAAGTGTTCTTATTTCCTAATCATATGGTATGATTAAAAAGGAATTCCTACAAAGAATTAGAAATTACAGAGTTTTTAAAAGTTTTATTATTTTAATAGTTTAATTTCCTATAGAATTAATTTTTTCCTTTTGTATATTTAATAAATTAAGGAAAAGAAAAAAGAGATCCTTCTTACTCAATTCAATAGATTTTATTTGAACATTAGTGAATCCAACAAATAATCATTGGCCAATGCTATTTCTTTTGTTAATGTATACGTTCTTGTTTGCAGGTAGGAATGAGATGGTTGTTTGGAGAATTTGAATGTTTCCCTCCAATATTTTTATATGTAATGAATTTACTTAGTTTTAGAAGTGACTAGATCCATGGAAAGTTTCATGTACCTTTCAGCCATGTTTGAAACGATATCTTCCATAATAATATTACAATATCAAGACCACAAAATGGATCTGAATACAAGGTATATGTATAATTATATTATTGTGCCATTTAAGTAAGCATGATTTCACTTAAGATATAGAACTATTCCCTCAAATTCCTCTAGGACTATCCTTTTTATAGTCATGCCAACCTCTCGCCTCTCACCATTACTGATGTGGTTGATGTCAGGCGCCACCAAATCAGTTCCTCCCCATAGCAATCCTAGAGATGGAACAAGGAAACACTGTCATGGCCTACAACATTCTCAAAATATTTTCTCTGCCTTAGCCCCTTGTTGCTGTCATTGTGTCAATCCATCTTGTTGAGGGCCATCCTCGCTTTTGCTGCCCCTCCACTTTACTAAGCATGATGTTCTTCTACAGGGACTGATCTCCCTGACAGAAAGTCCAAAGTATGTAAGATGAAACCTTGCTATCTTGACCTCTAAGGAGAACTCTGGCCATGCTTCTTCCTTGAGTGACCAGTTTGTCCTCAGAGCAGTCCATGGTATTTTTCAAATGTATCACTTCTTCTCTGGTCTTCCTTATTGAATGTTCAGTGTTCACATCGATCTGAGGCAACTGAACATACCCTAGTTTAGGTCAGGTGCACCTTAATCCTCACAATGACATTCTTGATTTTCAATACTCTAAAGACGTTTTGTGCAGCAGATTTACTGATGCTTCTGTGTGCATTGATTGTAGGCCCAATCAAGGAAACATCCTTGACAACTTCAAACTATACTCCATTTTTTCATGATGTTACCTTTTGGGCTAGTTTTCTTCCCTGCATCGAGTCACAGTCCAGACTGAAAGTTGCAATCCTTGGTCTTCATCAGCAAGTGCTTCAAGTCTTTTTCACTTTCAGCAAGCTACATTGTGTCATTTCCATATTGCAGGTTAAGAAGCAACCCTTTAAGCCTGATGACTCATTGTCCTTCTTATAAGTTAACTTCTCTGTATGTTTGCTCAGTATAGGAATTGAATAAGTATCATGAAAGTATACGATCCTGATGTGCATGTTTCCTGATTTAAAAATCCCTTGTTCTATTTGCAAGAATGCCTCTTGGTCCCCTTGTATTCAAGTGAACTAGAATTAACATTTTTCTGAATTTCTTCATAATTTGTAATACCACACAAAAATCTTGATATTGTTAATAAAAACACAAGTAAATACCTTTCTTTTATTCTTTGGTCAAGATTCATGTGATATCAGTAGTGATATCTCTTGTTCCACATCTTCTGAATCATGCCTGAACCTCTGTCAGCTCCCTGTAAATGTACTTCTACTACCATTGCTGAATAATATTCAACAAACTTTTACTTGCATGTGATATTAATGATATGGTCCTATAATTTGAAGATCCTCTTGGGTCCCCTTTCTTTGGAATGAGTATAGGTAGAAATCTCGTATTGTTAGGTGGCCAAGTAGCAGTCTCAGAAATAGTCTGCCATTGGCCAGTGAGTACTTCTAGTGCTTTATCAGATTGACGAAACATTCCAATGTGTATCCCATCAATTCCTGGAGCCTTGCTTTTGACTAATTCAATCAGTGCAGCTTGTACATCTTCTTTTAGGACCAATGGTTCTTACTCAGATGTTATCTCCAGAAATGGTTGAATGTCAACTAGTTCTTTTTGGTACACTGTCTGTGTATTCTTCTAGATATTCTCTTTACCATTAAATATTTTGTATACAGAATTTTACAGTACTATAGAAGGTTGATGTTTTTTGAGTTCTTTCAGCTTAAGATATGCTGAGTCTGTTCTTCCTTTTTAATTTTCTAAGTGTAGGTTTTTACATGGTTTTTTATGATATTTGGCTTCATCTTCACAATCTACCCATTAAAATTTTCTGCTCAGCACTTTGTCATCCATCTTTTCACTTGCTTCCCCTATAATCCAGAGGAAGTTTCAGTGTCTCTTTTGGTATCCACTGGGTAGACTAGAGAAACAAATTCATAGACATGGATATATATATTTGAATGGTTTATATACAAGAGGAATAGAACATTGAGAAAACATCCCAACCCAGTTCAATTCAAAGTCATGAGTCCAATATTAGCCCATATGTCCAATTCCAGTTTATAAAGTCTCCTTCTGACCCACAAAGTCACAGGCCAGTGGGTGTAGAACCCCGGTGCTGGCAGGGGTCCTCTCATGGCTTCTAGTTTCCAGGACTCAGGGTCTATCAGCATTATCCCTTGGTTATAGAAACATCTCAGCACTGGCAGGAGGTCTGGTTCCATCAAGGTAAGGCCATGTGACTTCTCCTCCGGCTCTTCCAGTTCCTTGGACGCTGCCATCTTGTCTTGCCAGTAATTATCATCTCAGTCACTGACTCCCAACAATTGGGGAGATGGTCTCTCATCTCCATGAGGGAAATATCAAAAGATTTCCCAGAAATCTCAGGAGAAAGCCATGTCCACATAGAGGTCTCATTGGCTACTCAATGGCTATCTCTAGATTAATAGACTAGACTCCACCCCTAGACTTCTAATCATGAAATTGATATAAGGCACATGACTGTCACACCACTCATCTATTTTTTTTTTTCTGTTAACATCCTTTTGCTTCTTCATTCTGTTGTAGCATAGGGTCTTTTTCTTCATGAATGATGTTTTTGATGTCTTCCCACACCGCATGTTCTGTCCTTAGTGTTCAATGAATTAAATCTATTCTTCAGAGGCTCTCAAAATTCAGGACAGATAAGCTTCAGATTGTATTTTAGCTTGTGTTGACTTTTTTCTTTTTTTTTTTTTCAGCTGTAACCGTAATTGCATATTACCAATTGATGGCTTGTTTTTCAGTCAGCCTCTGGCTTGAGTTTAGTTGCTGATATTGAGCATCTCCATTGTCTCTTCCCATAGATGTATTCAATGGTATTTCTATCTGTTCTATCTGGAGAAGTTCATGTGTTGTGCTCTTGGAGAAGATATTGACCATGGACACATTGTTGGTTGTCTCCAGCTTGTTGTCTTAAGTCCACATTTTCAACTACTGTTTCTTCCTCTTGTTTTCAGGTTTCTAATTCCACACAAAGATAAGGGTGACTGCGTCTTCAATTTCTGATGGAATTCACTCATTGAATTTTTCAGTTTCT
Organism: Nesogale talazaci; assembly: GCA_004026705.1. Taxonomy (NCBI): domain Eukaryota; kingdom Metazoa; phylum Chordata; class Mammalia; order Afrosoricida; family Tenrecidae; genus Nesogale; species Nesogale talazaci. The sequence goes on from PVJH01000619.1 coordinate 53,386, forward strand.
TCATTACTAGCTTTTGTGGTATGTGGATAAATTGGAAAATAATTGTATCGATGGAATTTCTTGCTATAGATAAATTCTATCACAGAAAGCATGGTAACTTTGTTCTTAAATATTTATTTTCACTTTGGTTTTACTTTTTATGAGTGTGGAAAAATACCCTTAACTTCATTTGGTTACAGTAGCAGTTCAAACAATGTCTTTTGTAGCTAAATGATGCATGAATCTCTAACTTGGAAAAGACAATTTTTCAGAGTATTAAACTGTATACATATATTTGTATAACTACCTATGAATATGCAAACACACTTAGGTATAGATACAGCATATTGTTACTTTGTGTCTAGAGTTTATGTGATTTTTTTCATTTTCATAGTTCTTAACTATATGGCGTTATATTATAATTTATGAAATTAGATTTTTTTATTTCATTGTGCTTCATTTTCAGTATCTTAATGTTTACTGTTGTTGTCATTATGTCCCTTGGAATGAGTTCCAATTCATAGTGACCATAAGTACAATAGAGTAAAAATAGAGTAAAATATTATCCACTCCTTACTCCATTCTTACAATGATTATGTTGTATGTTATTTTTGCAGAAAATGTCTTAATCCATATCACTGACGATTTGCCTATTTTCCCTGATCTATTTTCTATTGTCTAATAAAGTTTTGACTTTGTTAGTCAAAAGTATAAAGTCACGTTTGAATTTTAAATACAATAGCATTACATTTATAGTTTATTACATTGAAAAAACAGTCTCAGTTCCTTTCTGATAAACTCCATCTCTTCTTATCTTTGTTTGTTTGTTTGCTTGTTTGTTTGTTTTTTGGGCATCACTGCCCTCAGGTGGTGGGAGTAGGAGGCCCTGCCTTTGCTCCATGGAACTGGAATCGAACCTCCAGCCCAGTGGGCCGCAGTCCCGTGCACAACCACTGTGCCACCAGGGCTCAGCCCCTATCTCTTCTTATCTTATTCAAATATCCAGTTCTATTATACATATGTGTAGCAACTTTGTTTTATAAGTCTTCAAAGTTTACTGTTAAGTAAGTTCATAGGTATTTTATTAATCATATCCTTTTACCTCACATCATATCTTTTTACCTGGTTGCTATCCTCTTGCCAAGTAGTTCCATTGTAAAACCAATTGCTATTAACTCATTTCCACTCATGGTAGCTCCAGGCTTGGGGCTTTCAGAGACTGATTTTCTGAAGTAAATCTCCTTTCTTCTGAGGTGTTTCTGGATGGTCTTAAATCTTCAATATTTATTTATTTTTGACAGGTTTTGGGCATGGTTTGTCTCCTCAGTCATTGTCCACAAGACTCTCAGAAACTGTAAGAATATGTAGCTTCAGGCTCATGGTCCAGCTTGATCTCTGATGTTGTGGAAAAGGACTGTGTATCAAGGGACCCTGGGGCCTGTGCTCCTCCTGGACAGAGCCCGGGGAGGTGACCTCCCAGGTGTATCCATGTCAGGTAATCTTCAACATTTCTGTTAGAAGCAGTGTGTATTAATTTCTTCTGCCATCCATGAATTATTGTACTATTTAATGAAGTCTCATGGCAATTTTGTAGGATTGCTCCTTAGATGATTTTCAGGATGGCACATAATCTTGACTGAAACTCATTTCCAGCTCATTATTCACATGCATTTTCATAGGAGCACTCAAGTACCTTTTACTAGAAGTCAACTACTCACCCTCTTTTTAAAGCACTCTAGTCACTTGTGCTGCCTCAAAGTCGACATGGCCTTCTCAGGTTGGAATCGGGCCTTCTTTAGTAAGCAGCAGGCCTTAGAAGAACACAGCAAGAGTGAGTTGTCCTTTGCTTTGGCACAGCCCTGACTCTCAGGGGAGCCTTACTAGTGGAAGCCCGGCAAGGACAATTGCTCAGTGGGGAGTCCGCTGTTACACAGTACTGGGGTGCTGTGTACTGCTTCTCTTGACACTGTCCAGTAATTGGATGGTGTTTCTGTAGAGAACCCTCCATTCAAACTCCTCATTGCAGCTATTTATAACTTTCATTTATATTCAGAAAATTCTGATCTCCTCACTGACCCTCTCAGTCTCACCAGAAGACCTTCTCTCTAAGTTCACAAAGGAAAGTGAAGCTATTAGACTCTTCACTTCTTAACTTCCTCCCATGTCCTCTACCAGTTGACCTGCCTCTGCATCCAGCCCCTTCTCTGTCTGACTGCTACAGCAGAGGAATTGGCCCTCCAATTCACAACCTACTTTTCCATCTGTGCTCCTGTTTTGTTGATGATCTTGCCCTATTGATTTTGCCTCTTGTGTTGTTTCAATAAATTTCCATCTAGTGACCTCTTTCCCTCAAATTTAGAAATGCTCCAGCTTCTCCCACATTTTAAAAAAAATCCAATTTTCACATGTCATCTCAAGTTACAGTTTCCTGTGGATTTACTCCATTTATAATTACTCATCCTGCTTATTGATGTATTCTGATTAGTCTTGTTAGAAAACTGTTCATTCTATTGATTTTTTCAATCACTGACTACATTCTTAACATTAAAACAATTTACAATTCATTAATTTCCCTTCAATTCTTGCTTCTGTCTTTCACTTTTTACTATGTTTTGCATCATAGCCCTTATAAATACATACCTTGCTTTGCTTTCTCATTTATATACCTCATTGCTGATTTCATCAGTTATTATTCTCCCCTGCTTCATAACTAAAGCATTTGCTGTACGCATTTTTTTATCTTATTTCATCCTTAAATGAAATTCATATACTCTGGTATATAGTCTTATTATTTTAAATGTTCATCCATAAAACTTTAATTGCAGTTTTGATTTCTCCTTGATCTAAAAGTTGTTAAGGATAGTGTTTTTGCTTTCCATGTAGTTTGATTTTGGGGGTGTATTGTCTTATTAATTACATTATTATTCCAGTGGAAGTAAGATGATATCATCTCCACAAGGTTATTTTTGACTATCTCCTTTTTTTTTCTTTTTAAAATCATTTTATCGGGGGCTCATACAACTCTTATCACAACCCATACATGCATCCACTGCATGCAAACCATATTTACACATATGTTGCCATCATGAGTCTCAAACCATTTGCTTTCCACTTAAACCCAGGTATTAGCTTTTCATTCTCCCCTCCCTCTCTGCTTCTCCCTCCCTCATGAACCCTTGATATTTTATAAATTACTATTATTTTGTCTTAGCATACATTATCCATTGTCAGCCTTCACTCACTTCCCTGTTGTCCTTACCCCAAGGAGGAGGTTGTATGTAGAGCCTTATAATAGGTTTCCCCTTTCTACTCCACCTTTCCTCCAACCTTCTTGTATTGTCACTTTCACCACAGGGCCTGAAGGGATCATCTGTCCTGGATTCTCTAGGCTTTCTGTCCTATCTATGTCAGTGTACATCCACTGGTTTAACCAGATTTGTAAGGTAGAATTGGGATCATGAAAGTGGGATGGAGGAAGCATTGAAGAATTAGAGGAAATTTTCATATTTCATCATTGCTACTCTGTACCCTGGACTGAATCATTTCCTCCCTGCAACCCTTCTATAAGGGGATGTTGTTTCACCTACAGATGGGCTTTGGTTCCCCAATCTGTACTCCCCATCAGTTATAACAATATAATTTTTTTATTTCTTTGATGCCTGATACCTGTTCCATTTGACACCTTGTGGTCACACAGGCTGGTATGCTTCTTCTATGTGGGCTCTGATTCTTCTGAGTTAGATGGGCACTTGTTTACTTTCAAGCTTTTAAGACCACAGGTACTATACCTTTGATATCTGGACACCATCAGCTTTCTCATTTTTCTTTATGCACACATTTTTCTTCAGTGCATTTGTTTGGAAGGTGAGCATCGTGGAATGACAATTTAACAGAACAAAGTGTTATTGCATTGAGAAAGTCTTGAGTGGAGGTCCAATGTGGATCTGCTGTCTTAATACTAACTCCATCATCATATATGAATATATATCTCTTTCCCATCATCATATATGAATATATTTACCTATATACATGCCTGTGTTTAAACCTTGAGAGAGGACCTGTGCTTCCCAAGTTTTTCCTCTTTCATTTTACTTTCCTCTTATCCCACTCTCATGCTCAGCCTTCATTTGGGTTTCAGTCTTTTCTCCCTGTTACATTACTCTTGATCAATCCCTATCAGACCTCTCACACCCACCTTGCCAATGATTTTTAATCACTTGTTGTTCCCTTATCCCTGGATTGGTCAACACCACTTCCTTCCCAATCCCCCCCTTCCAATGCCCCCTAGAGCCCTCAGTCCCATTGTTTTCTCCAACAGACTGTTCACCCAGCCTATATTATCTAGATAGACTTGCAGAGATAATATGTACCAAAAAAACAAGACATCACAAGATAAATCAACAAAAGAAAACAAAATGATGGCAATAGCAAAGTAACCAATGTCCAGAAAAATATATAAATAAGTAAAAACAAAATAAAAATAATAATCACAAAAGAAAAACCTGTAAATAGTTCAATGTCTGTTCATTGACCTCCAAGAGTGCCCCCTGGTTGAGTCCAATGAGTTGCCACATCTTGACCCCAAAGTATATACTTTGCATTCCCTAGGGGTTCCATGCTCTGCTCTTCCTGCTGCTCTGCTGCATATCCTTGGTGTTTTGCCTTGGTGTGGTGGGCAGACCGAGTGCACTCCTGACCCTGCTTCTCCAGAGCTGTCCCCATAGGGCCTTTGGTCAGTGAGAGATGCTGTGTTTCATAGGGGGCCGGCCGTATGATCCTCTCTGTGCAATAGTTGTTCTGAGTGGATAGATCATCTTCAAGGTTCAGTGGGCTAGGATGCACCCCTTGCTCTCTTACTCCCCTTCATTTGCTCTTGTGTATTCTGGTCAGACATGTTCTTCTCCCTGAACTCCAGCTTCAGTGCTGTCCTCCAAAGAAAACTCCCGTGTGGGGAAAGGTGATTATACATGTATTTGGAATTGGCGCTGGTCCCTCAGACATCTCCACTGGATCTTTGGTTCCATGCTGTCATACAGAATTCACATCGTGGAACACTGGATTTAAGTTTGGTCCCTCTTTCCCTGTGGAGAAATAAACAATATGGTCCCCTTGGGTGGTTTAGTACCCAATTTTTAAAAAGGATTCAAAAACATTCAAAATAATGTGTATCCTCTGTAGGGTATGACATTTAAAATTAAATTATTAAATCAAAGATAATGTTAATGATATATCATTTATTTTTCATATTTATATTTTCTCCAAAATTTACATTTGACCCTTTCTTTCTTTTTTCTTTTCTTTTCTTTTTTTTTTTTGGGCATCACTGCTGTCCAGTGGTGGGAGTAGGAGGCCCAGCCCCACTGCTGGAATTGAACCTCCGTCCCAGTGGGCCACATTTGACCCTTTCTTTGGGGCTTATATTTTAATAAAAATTGTAAAGCTACTAAATGAATAGTTGGTGTTTTAGAATCTCAAAATTTTCAGGGTTTCCAGTATGGTATAAAGGACACATAAATCAATCTTCCTCCTCTTTCTCTCAGGTACCCTATTACTGTTCCTAAAAGTTACACTATTATGTAATTACCTTGTTAGAAAGCTCTTCATTCTGTTTCTTATAGTTTGATAGTTGTGTGTAACATGTGAGATGACCCACACATTTGCACACATTTGTACACAGGTGTTTTTGATTTTTATGGATTTGCTATAGTTTGGGTAAGAATCTAACAGCAACTTGGTTTACCACTGAACAAGGTTTTATTCACTTTGTTTCTTCATATTGGTTGCAATTCTCTCAATGTGGCTGCAGTCTTTCTGTTTTTTTCTCTTGGTTTCCCCGAATCCACTTATCCTTTCCTTCCATTTCTACCCTCTGAAAAAAACACCCTTCCTGTCTTATACTGTTCATTCTTCTGAAGAGTATGCTTCCCACGAGCATCCTCACTATTTACTTTTTAAACTCTTCTGTTGTTTGACTCCCAGGGCACAGCCTTGAGTGGTTTCTGTTCCAGGTTTAAGTGCTGTCCAGAGGAGCTCTTTTACAGAGCATCCACTTATGACAGGCTAGAGCTGCCCTGGTGACTTACGGAGATTGTCATTCTTTATGGGAGTAGAAAACCCTGCAGCAGAAAGGCCCATCTTTTCCCATGGAGTGGCTGGTGGTTTCAAAGTCTGAACTTGGACGTAGCGGCGTGATCACAACCACTCCATGCACTACCAGGTGCTGTCAATTTGATATTGGATTAAAAGAGCTCTGATTGCAATCTGGATAGGTTGTGAGCTACTAGCTTCAAAGTCAACAGTTCCAAAACAAAAACTGTACTGTAAGTGAAAGATGAGACTGCCTAGTCCCTCAAAGATTTCCAATCCCAGAAACCCTCTTTAGGGTTGTTCTGATTTAAAATTCACTTGATGTTACCGGGGTTAACTGCCACACTCACAGGTACTGCCAGTCTCTATTGGACCTCTCAGATTTATCCTTTTTATGATTCTAAATTTGAGTCTACTTTGCCCTTCATTTTGCTCATGACCGTCTGAGGTTCTGATCAGAGAGGTATTGGTAGCCAGATATGGTCTGGCTCGAATTCTGGTCTCGAATGACAGAATTGGCTTAGAGGAGGTGAAATTTATGTCCATGTGATCCTTTTGTGATGGAAATGTGTGGGTATCAGAAGACTTACACAAAAGAATAAAGGGACTCTATAGATGGGAAAATGTTTGGGTTAAAATGATCTGGCAACTGACTCTGCCATCACCCATCTCGGGCCCTCCTGTCCTGGCGTGCCTGTTCTCCACATCTTGTGGGCACAGAGGAGGGATTGGTACCCCTGGGGGAGGGGGGCTCTGATTTTTACTTTTCTAAAGTTAAGTCTGAGTCTTTGTAATTATTGCCCTGAGAACACTTGGGATAATTCACCTGTCAATAAAGAGACAGCCGGCAGTTTTCAAAAAAAAATATTTGACAAGGGATAAATATCCCAAATTTATTTTTAAAAATTGATTATTTTGCAACAAAAAGGACAGTAATCCAATAAAAAACTATGCAGAAGGCATAAACGGATACTTCATCAAAGGGGACTTTTAGGTAACTAATGCACATATGAAGCAATGTTCATGACCATCAGTCATGAGAGAGATGCAAATGAAAACAATGGGGAGATATCATCTAAATCCAGCATTTTTAATAAAGTTTGATAAGACTGAAAATGGCAAATGTTTGCAAGGATGTGGGAGGTTAAAACATTCTTATCGATTGAAGGTACTGTAAGATTTTCCTAACACTGTGGAAAACAATATGACACATCTTCAAAGTCAGAAATAGAAATGTCAGTTGATCATGGAACTGTGTAGTCTCAAAAAGCCTACTGCTAGCGAGAGATCCTGTAGGACAGGGTAGAATTGTTCCCATGGTCTTCCAAGTCTGCAGATATTTTCAATAGGACAAATGAGCCTTTGTGGTTCTGCTGGTAGGTTCAAACTACTGACCTTTTCATTAGCAGCCCGCTCTTCCACTAGGGATCCTATATGGATTGTGTATCATAGAGAATTAAGCGTTGAGACAAAAATAGATATATTCATATCCTGTTCATCACATAAATATTAACAGGAGCAAGATGATGAAAACAACCTAATTGTGCTTCACTAGATGAATACATAAGCAAACGATGTACATACACACAATGTAGTATTTTGCAGTTTTTAAAGAACAATGAAGAATCCACAGAATATCTCACAATGTGCATGTGCCTGGAGTACAAATTAAAATCTTGCAAATTGAACATAATTTTCCATGCTTTTAAATTTATATATTTAACTTAGATGTTTGAATAAACATTATCCCTCTCTATGTAGAATCATTTTGTCTTTTGTAAAGGCCACAACAATTTCATTGCATATATATACATGTATATATTATAATTTCTGCCAGTCCTTTTTTCAATTCTCATGTTTAGATTCCAGTAAGCTTCTTCTTGTGTATTGCATATGGCTGTAGTATGAACAATAATTTTTAAGATAATAATTGAAATGAATCTAAATCTGATACATGCACAAGGACAATATGAATGCATTATAAAATTGATGCTCTATTGCATTGAATTACATAATTGTGTAATCAGATTATTATTGCAAACTTGGACTCTTTCTTCTTATTGATGAATGTACATCAAAGATTATTAAGGGACATTTTTTTTCTTCAGGGTCCCTTACTGCACAGGTGGAATGTCAGTACCTATCAAGACAAGAGGCATGAAAGATGTCATCTAATGTCACTGGGATACAGCAACAAGTACCCCCATACTAAGACATAATCTTTATTTGTGCTACTACTACGGACTTTTGCTCTGCACTTACAGTACTTGTGACCAATTTAATGTTGCCTTATTCTCATGGTCATTGGATTATGAGTTTGAATGTTAACCACAAGTTCCGCAGTCAAAATGATAAACTTCTCTGCACCAGAAAGAGGAGGCTTTCTACTTCAATGAAAATATCGAGTCTGGGAAACCCACAAGGAGATCCATCCTTTTCTATAAGGCTGCTATGATAATTTTATCTCCTTTTCATAAGATAGAAATAAAAATATATCTACAATCACAGATACTATAATTTCAAGTGTATTCTGAGAGAACCAAACTCCCATTTCAATCAAGAATCATGTGAACTGAATTCTCTGCACAAATCTCCTTTACAGAATTCTTTTACAAATCTGATGACTAGAAGAATTTCTTTCCAGTTCACTCCACGTAGTTCAGAATTTGTTTCATATCCACTGTTGACACGATCCCCACATCAGATGTTAAAATACGCGTTCATTTTATGATTTGACCACCAAGTCCAAGCTTTCAGTGTTATGTGAGTCATCAGAGTAGTAGGAGGTAGTACCCAGTATCCACAGAAGCCATTCTCACTCTGAACAAAAACTACTACTTTAATTCTATAGAGAAGTGGCTGTGAAACAAATGACTTTTTCCTTCTGTATCTGAATTGTGTGTTTGTGACCCGGTTTCCTCTGAGTTTCACAATTCTTCATAAGTTTGCTGCTATGGAGCTCCTGGCATTCTGAATCCTAAAGCCCTCCAACTCACAAAGAACTACAACAAAATGATACAATTATAGGACATATCAATGTAAATATCAAAATAATACAAAATTAGAGTATATTTGCCTTTGTAATATTATATAAGATTACAAGACCTATCACTTGATATTCAAAAATATATCTACAATCACAGATACTATAATTGCATTAGCAATAGCATTGATTAATGCTATTTTTGCAGACTTATTAAACATCAATAACGATACAAAATTATTCATGGAGTCTATTCATAAACAATATTAATATGCAGAACTACTTTACTGTAGTTACTTGTTTCCATCATAAAGGGAAGGAAATTCTATGTCCCTGAGCATAAAGTGTTCTTTTTATAGACAGTGATAAATATCCACCTCAAGTTCTCTCCATTGGTCTACATATTAAGACCCCATCACTATTCATGTTGTCCCAAATGACCCCAAGGCTATCACAAGGAAAGTAAGTCTGATTGAAGGGAAGTATGAAGAGATTTCAAAGAGTTGGTAGAAAGATTCCATTATCTTTTAATTCCATGATTTTCATGAACATTTTAAAGGACCTTTTAGAATGGGCCAAAATAACAAAATTAACCAAGTGTAAATATCCTAGGTTTGCAAATGTTACATGGACCCATGACTTTTAGACATGTTGCTAGTAGTCTTCCCTGGAAAATGTGCATCAAAATGTGGGAACCTAATGCATAGCCTTATGGTCCACTTAGCTTTATTTATTTATTTACTTTTTTTTTGTTTTTTAAATCATTTTATCAAGGGCTCATACAACTCTTATCACAATCCATGCATTCATCCATTGTGCCGAGCACATTTGTACATTTGTAGCCATCATCATTCTCAAAACAATTTTTTGTTCTTGAGCCCTTGATATCAGCTTTTTTTAAAATTAAAAATCATTTTATTAGGGGCTCGTACATCATTTTTCCAATACATAAATAAATATACTGTGCCAAGCACATTCGCACATCCGCTGCCATCATCATTCTCAAAACATCCACCTTTTCCCTTGTTTTAACTCTACACTTTATTTATATTTGCAGCTGCCAAAATTTTCTCCCTAATTCTCTTTTTCTATTATATATATACATATATAAATATATGTGGCTTAAATTTCTCAAAATGTCCCATTCCTTTGGCCCACGTGACATACTCACCTTATTCATTATTGCTGAGGGATTAATATATATACTCTATATTTGACATTGAGGGTGATAATTCTTTTCAAAGATATGTGAGTTAATTTTTACAACTGTTAGGCTGAAATAAGAATTTGAGACTCATTTAGTGGCATAGCAATTTTATTTTACCAACCAGAAAAGCAGCCATCTATATAATTTGATGAGAAGTTCACATAAATACTACCTAGTCAAAGAACGTGTTTTCTCTGAGCAAAAGTTTTACGTATTTGTTGGGTATGTTATTGTTATTTTGGTTTGTGTTGCTGTTTGTTTTTATGCTTGTCTGGTAAACTAGGGAAACAAATGGACAGAAACTCATATGCATAAGAAAAATTTTCATACAAAGGGTAAGTGTACATTAAGAAAGCATTCCAAGTCAGTGCTGTCCCAACTCCTAAGTCCAACATTAGTCCATATGTCTGACACTAATCTACAAAGTCCTCCTCCATCACACAAAACACACACAATGATGTTGCCTGTGGGAGGATAGCACAATCAGTGAGTGTGTAAGCATCTCAGCACTGGCAGGAGGTCTCCACACACCTGCTCTTGCTTCCACGGATCCATCAGAATAGGTCAATGTGGCTTCTTCACAGGGACGTCTTGCAGGAACTAAGCCTTCCAAGCTAAGCAGGGAACTGGCTAAGGCAGTTTCACCCTAGTCCAACCATCAGAAAGCAAGGTCCAGGATCTAGAAAAGTGAAGTTCACTGAGCCACTTATCTCCCTGCCCTTCAATTAATACTATACATGTTTGTCAGCAAGGGTGGCACAATAGACCTTGACTATTTCAGCCTTCCTTTATATGAAATCCAGTATAGGTAAATCTATAGAGAAAGTAATGAGACTAATAGTTTCTTGCAGTAAGAAAACTATTTGCAACTAAGAACACATATAAGAAAGAATGAAATATTCTAAAATTTTAGTGATACTTGCTGAACTATTTTCAGCATTTTAAAATGATTATATGATATATAAATAATATGCCACTTATGCAGTGGCTACAACAATGGGTTCGAGCATAAGAACAATTTGAGACTGGCCATAGCCTTGGGCAGTGCTTTGTTCTGTTTTACTTAAGGTTGCCGTAGTTTGGAACTGACTTGTTGGCATCTCCTAAGAACAACATGTCAATAAAACTGTTGCAATTAAAAGATGAAAATAAAATGTATTTTAAAAACTTGACAAGATTAACCATCATTAAATAACTCACAATTGACACAAGTGAGCCTCTGTGGTAAGTGGTCATAAAGGTTCATGTGTCTCTACATGGACTACCCTTCCCAAGAGTGAGGCGTTCTCTATTCCCACACTGTTGAGGGTGGCTTGGTTTGAGACCTGATTCAGACCAGTGGTTATCAATCAGAGGCAACGTTATCCCTTCCCCACTAACCAGGATCATTTGGAAAAGTGTAAGACAAATTTGTTTCTGGTAAATTGTGAGTGCCAGAGATTCTGCTGGAGTGTCCTAAAATGCACAGAAGAGTCTACCACAGTAAAGATTTATCCAGCCCGAATTTTAACAGTGCCAAGGTTAAGAACCCATTCTTTAGGCTATACATGTGAGAAGCAATGTTTTCTATGTCCAAGTAGGATATGTAAGGGTGATCTCGGTATTCATTATATTCTTAGGTACCATTTCAAAGAGTTGTGGTCCACCACATGTTTACTGCTGTAAAAAAAAGCAAAAGATGAAATTGTATAGAACTGCAAAGGGTGTGATCTTTTACTCAACTTAGAGGAAACCTGGTTATGTGTTCAAAATCACCAAGATTCTCAGGGAGCAAGATGAAGCATTCTACTCCTGTAAAAACTAACCATCTCAGAAACTCTTAAGGACATGGCTATTTTGTCCTTTGGGGTTTCTTTGAGTCTGAATACACACAATGGCAGGTGTGCGTGTGTGTGTATCCTGACTTAGGGAACTCTTCTACGCCACGCCCCTGTTCCAAAAAGAGGCTGCAGAGGTGGGCTTGAACATAAAACAATTGTGGGGATAGGACGGGATCGGGTGGCATTTCCTTCTGTTGCACATAGGGTGGCTATTATTTGAAACCGACTTGATGCTACCAAACAACAAGATTTAATATGAGGAAAGGTGTGCATTAGGGCTATATTTGTTCACTACTCTTAATCTATCTGTTTGCTGGACAAATGGTCTAAGAACTGGACTACAGTGATGCAGCATTAGAAATAGAGGAAGGCTCCTTAACTTGTAATATGCAGTTGACACAACATGACTTACTAAAAAGAGGATGTGAAGTATTTATGGATGAAACTTAACAGTTACAGATTTCAGTATGGATTACAACTCAATGTAACAACAAAAAAACAAAAATCTTTATAATCCTACCAATAGATATTATAGTAAGCAAATAAAAGGCTAATGACAAGGATTTCATATTTCTTGGATACATAATTAATCCACATGGAAGCTCATTCAAGAAACCAAAGACCCATGCCTGGGGCAAGTATGTGGCACAAGATCACTTTAAAGTATTAAAGAGCAAACCTGTCAATGTTAGGACCAAATATACTTCATGTAAGCCATGCTATGTTCAGTCTCATAATATGGCCAGCTTTTAAAACTGGTAAAGCTGGACACCATTGACGGGGGAGGAGGGTAGACGGGGTATATTCCCTTCCCATTCTCTCACCATTCCCAACTTGTCATGCATTCTTTCCAAAAATCGGGACATTTTTAAATGTCGCAGGACTTAAAATCGGGAGTGTCTCACCAAACGCAGGTCGTCTGGTCACTTTACCTCATATGCATGTGAAAGTTGGATAATAAATAAGGATGATAGATGAAGAATTGATGCATTTGAATTAGAGCATTGGACTCAAATATTGAAAGTACCATGGACTTCCAAAAGAATGTACAGATATCTCTTATAAGACATATAAACAGACAGCTCCTTGGACGTGAGGAAGGCATATGCTATTAGCATATGGCCCCTGAGAAAGATATCATACTTGGTAAATGAGGAGAATGAGTGAAAAAGAATGGCTGTAACAAGCTGGACTGACAGAGGGAGTGCGCCAATGATCTCAAGCAATCACTGTTAGGTGATGAAGCAGCTGGTAATATTTCTTCCTATTCTACAGCAGGACCCAATGAGTTGGAACCTGCTTGATGGCACATATCGACAACTATTTCTTAATGAACAGAAAGCAAATCTGCACGACCTTTTTCAAGAGAGAAGCATAGTGTGAATTTTATTGTGGACAATAATCACAGTAAATAAATCCAAGACAGTGGTATCACTTCTTTATCACAGGGCTATACGCTACCCTAATATCTTTTTAAGAGGCAGGAAATTCAAGCAGTGCTTCTTCTCAAAAGATGTGACCATACATATGAGAATCTATGTAGAAACTTCTTCTAAAAGTAAGAAATCTCCAGCAGAGCTGCATTGAAACTATAGCAGAAGCCAGAAATAAGTGATTTGAAAGTTTATTGTTAACAGATAATTTAACTTATTCTGATTCATCAGCCCCCTTCTTGCTTGGTACAACCCGTTTCTTATAAGTGAAATAAAGCAACAGAATTCTCCTCAAAGTCTAATGGCCACACCTGGTGGGCTTTTCAGCCCTTTAATGATTAAAGATTTCCTCTTACTGACTGCCTTACAAGCCTCTTCTCTTCAACCTCAGTGAGACCCTGCTGGACTCATTTCCCCTGACTTCATTATTCTTTTGTAAGAGGTTCCTTGTGTGTTGGTGTGCTTTCTGGCTATTGTGGTTCAGTTTGCAATAGAAATCATAGAAATGTATCTACTCACATTTCCAGCATGTAAATAATACTTTCTTAAATCACAAAGGAACATGGAAATTCTGTTTTGGACATTCTAGTTATTAATGGGGAGGAGGCAATCATTAAATCTATGTTTACAGGACACTCACTACCTTTACTGGAAATCTTTTGATTTCCTAATCTAGATCAATTTATCAAAGTTGTCACCACATAGCTAATTCACATAAATTTATGATCTTTTACTAACCAAATTTATAACAGTGGCACTTAATCTTCAACAGGAAAACTAAGAAAGGAAATCTACAGAGTGGATTCCCTAACACTCTCTTAGAATGCACTTGAAACATGCCATAGTCTCATCTGCCTGACAACTAACATGTAAGTCTCTTCCCAATTACTTGAAATAATGAGTAGACTAATTAATATTAGTGCAACTGATTCATTTTAAGCATTTTGCAAGGGATTTATTTGTTACCGTATCATAATATTATGTATTGTGTTACATGATAAAGCATTTCAAAAGGTTAGTTTGCCTTGTGACTAGTTTATAAATATTTGCAAACAATTTATCTCATATAATGATCCATAAATAATTTGTGATTCATGTATTCCCACATCCTTAGGATTTGTTGTTTACCATAAATATTTGGATTCCTGGAAACTCATTTAATGCTACTGATGGCCAAAATAATCAACTGTCGTTTGTTCTGAGGAGCTCTGCCAGCACAGGGGCTTACACAGCAGTTGCCCACCACCAGGTCAGCAGTCCCAAGGGATCGGCTCTTCCAGGGCAGAAAGAGGAAGCTCTCTACTCCTCGAAAGAGCTACAGCTTGGAAACCTGTAGGGGCTCTTCTCCTTTGTCCTATCAGATGGCTATAAGTCGTAATTCATTATGTGGCTTTCCATTTGGGTTGTAGTTAGTTGTGACTCAACAGAATGGCAAAAAGCCTTTGTATTGTTTGTCTTTGTTGTGATTTGTTTTCATTTTAGCTATTCCATATATATGTGTATTTATATATTATATATATATATATACTTTAGGCAGTTAAATGATATAGTTATTAAGGGTGAATTTGCTAAGTTTAAATTACGATAATTTATAAAATTATGTAAGTATCACCTTTTGAAAATTTACCATGCATGTTTTCTGTTAAAAAATTGAGATAGGATAGTGGGATTGGTCATTGATTCAATTTTTTTATTCCATTTAATTTTAAAAGAGAACCACCATCCTGAAATATAGTAGGATATATTTAGGAAGTAAACAAGCAATACTCTTCATTTTAACATGGAGGGTGGGACTTATTTTTGTTAAAACTGTGGCAGATTAGCAGGGTTATCCAAATTTATCCTCTTCCAGTTCTTCCCCTTTGCCGGTACAATTAGATAAACCAATCTCTCATGCATGAAGGCCTCAGAAATATACAACACGCCATGCAGAATTTCCCATTGAAATATCCTCTGAACTTCCACCATCAGAGAGCAGTGATGCCCGCCCCCCAAAAAAAAATACAAAAAGAAATATCCTCTGAGACAATTGGTTTGAAAGAAGTTGATCACTGCCGATACAAATGGCAATAATCATAGTATGCTCTGAGATAATTTAGTTAAAATCATTAAAATCAAGTATGTGCACAAGATGCCATCTCCACCTTCCATTCTTTTGGAATAACTCCTTTTTCTGAGTAGTAGTCTCTATGACCTATCATTTAAAAAACATTTTTTATGGTAGCATCACTGCCCTGGTGGGAGTAGGAAGCCTAGCCTTGCTCCTGGAGAGCTGCTGCTGGATTCAAACCACCAACCCTGTGGGCTGTAATCCCGCACACAACCACTAGGCCATCAGGGCTCAGTCTTAAGATCTATCATTTTACTTGGTTTTAGATCACAAGTCTACAAACTATATAAAGTTTACATAAAAATAAAAACAAAAATAATCTCTAATTTCTCTTCCATATGCTATTGCATATGTAATTCATTACTTTATTCACTCACGATCTTGTTCATCAAAGATAGAATCATTTTTACTTATGTATATGAGAATGTTTCTTGTACATTTTTAAAAAATAACAAATTTCCAAAAATCTTGCTGAACAATGAACACACACAAATATGTAAGTTTACTTTTCCTATACTAATATCCTAAGAACCATGCACCAGGCACTGAACACTGAAAATAATTGAAAATTATTGAACTGAGGGTGGTAGAGAGGGTCAGTACATAATTAATAAAAAAATAAACAACAACAACAACAAACAAAACCAAGCAAACAAGGTCTCTGACAAGACAGGAGAGGAAGAAAGGATCAAATTGAAGCTCAGAAGGGACTCTAAAACATCACCTTAATTGTCCAGTAGTGAAAGAAAGTAGAAGAAATGATGGAAGTTAAAGAGTGGAATAGCACATTTCAAAGGGAAACTCTGGAAGACAAAGTAAGTAATGTAATGAAATGTGCACATTCCTAGAGATAGAAAACCAGAAAGGAAGAACATACTCAGCATATTAAAACTGAAAAGAAAAAAACTCATTAAAAAGATCCGAGCATTCAATGTTGTATGAGCAAAATAGTGACTGATTCAGGAAGCATCAAAAGAAAATGGAAATAATTCAGAGTCACTATACAAAAAAAAAAAAAAAAGTAGCTAAACTAACACCACCAGGAGTTAATTTCAAAGCAAGAACCAATGGTGCTGAAGGAAGAAATTCAAGCTGCACTGAAAACATTCACCAAAAACAAGCCTCTAAGAATTGATGGAATACAGATTAAAGTTTTGCAACAGATGAAATACTGAAAGCACTCACTGGTGTACGACAAGAAATTTGCAGACAGCTGCTTAGCACTGAAATAGATCCACATTTGTACTCATCTCCCGAAATATAAAACAAAAGAATGCTGAAATTATAGAACAATATCATGGATTTCACATGTAAATAAAATTTTGCTGAAAATCACGCAGCAGTGGTTACAGTCATATTTTATTGTTCTGCCAGAGGTTTAGGCTGAATTCCAAAAAGGTCATGGAACCAGGGATATCATTGCTATTATCAGATGTATCTTGTATCCAGAAAGATGTTCCCTTGAGCTTCAGTTACTATGCTGAGACACTTGACCCTGTGGGTCATAACAAAACATGGACAGTCTTAAGAATAATGAGAATTCCAGAACACTGGATTGTGCTCCTGGGTAACTTGTAGGTGAATCAACAATCAGTTGTAAATACAGAACAGGTAAATAATGTGTGGTTTGAAATCAGAAGCAATGCACATCAACGTTTTATCTACTCATCATACTTGTTCAATATATACCAGAAGCAAGTAATCTGAGATGCTTGGTTATATGAAGAAAATGGCATCAGGAATGGTAGAAGTCTTATTGATAGCCAATACTATGCAGATCACACAACTTTTCTTGCTGAAAGTGTGGGTAGGGTAGGGGAGGACCAGAAGCACTCGATATTGAACATCAATAGTTGTATCCTTCAGTATGGATTACAACTCAATGTGAGGAAGATACAAATCCTCACAACTGGATCAATAAGTAACATCATGCAAATGGAAAAAAAATGAAGTTGTCCAAGATTTTGTCTTTCTTGTATCCACAATCATAGAATCAATCAATTGATTAAAAGCCCTGTTGCATTAGATCTGTCTGCTACACAAGACCTTATTAGTGTATTGAAGAGCAAGGATGATGCTTTGAAAAATAAGGTGGACTTGACCCAAGCATAGAGTTTTTAACTGCCACATTGCATGTGAATAAGGGAGACCAAAGAAGAATTAATGCAAATTGTGGTACTGTTAAAAAGTATTAAAATTACCATGGACTGCTGAGAGAAAAAAACAAATTTGTCTTGTAAGGGATATGGTCAAGTTTCCTCTTAGAAGCAAGGATGGCAAGGCTTACATATTTTGGACATGTTATCAGGAGAGACAAATCCTTGATGGACTTCATGCTTGGTAAAGGAGAGGGGCAATGAAGAAGAGAAAGGCCTTCAATGAGACAGATCGTTGCAGTGGCCGCAACAATGGATGTAAGCATAGCAGCAATTGTGAGGATAGATCCGGACCAGACAGTGTTTCCTTCTTTTGTTTTTAGGGTTGCTCTGGCTGGAACTGACTCAATGGTACCAAATAACAACAACAACAGCAACAGCAACTATCCTGCAGGGATTCCAGAGCTACAGATCACTATGAAGGCAGGTTGCCACCTCTTTCTTTTTCAGAATGAGTAAAGAGTTTGAAATGCTGACTTTTCTATTTGCCATGGGTTACTTAACCACTGTGCTTCCAGGATTCCACATAAGTAATCTGCTGCGTTCTTGGCTATGCAATAAAATGACTGATCCACAGTATGCTATTTATGCTTTATCAACCCAATCTAGGGTGATGAAGAAATTTGAGTTAGAAGGCTTTATGAAATGTGACACATCACCTCCAATGTCTTTGGGTATCTCAGTTATTCAGAAAAAACTGGTTGGCAGTAATTGGCAGATGAAATTAAAATCTTCACCTTATTATTAATTTTGTTAAGTGTCCTTGAGAATTGGTTATGAGAGTTGTCCTCAAGAATTGGTTCCAACTCTTAGTGATTCTCTAGGATAGAGTAGAATTGCTGCCTTTAGGTTGGTTTTCAAGGATGTAATTTTCACGGAAATGGATTCCCACTTTTTTCTTCCAGGGAGAGGTTAGTAAACCTTTTTTTCCAGGTTAGCAGCTGAACATTTTTTAACCACTAAACCAACCAAGTTTCTGTTCTAAATGAATAAATATATAAATAATCAAACCAAATAAAACAAATGTCACTGCCATTGGATCAATTTTAACTCATAATGACCATTGTAGAATAGGACAGAACTATCCCTGTTGGTTTTTTTCCCTGTTGCTTTCAAAGACTGTAAATAATTACAAGATTAGAAAGGATCTTATTTCTTCCAAGTAATAGCATATGATTTTTGAGCCAGTAGCAAGCAACCAGCATGACACTAGTGTTCTTTTCTAAATAATAATCAGTGCTAATTTAGCTTGTGCAATTATGAACCCCCTTTATTATTCACCCCACTTCTCAATGTAGAATATGAAATCTCACACACAAGTGTATGTAGATCACACTGTATTCCTCACTGACAATGATTTTAAGAGATGTTTTCTAAAGGAAACCAATTGCCCAATGGACATAGCCTGAGTCACTAGGGACTAGATAGCAACTTGTTTACAAGTGTCTGATCAGGATCAGAATATGTCTCTCACTGAGGGTCTGTATAAGGAATGCTAAAGATTCATTTTTTCAATGGCGGGTTTTCCTTTCTGGTTTACACATCAACAGAAGTGGTATCAACTTCACTGCGGTAGATCTAGCCTTCTAACTACCCCTGGACTTGAATTTCAAATAAGATTCATTGAGCATCCTTGTAGGAGTATCTATAATTTTGGGTGACCATTGAACAGTGTTATGTGGCAGAAACTGATTTGTATTTTGCCTCTGTCCCACAAATAAATATTTGACCCCAACTGAGTTCAGGCCTCCTTTGAACAAGTTGTTGTAAAAGCTAAAAACTAATTACCACTGAGTTGATACCGACTCATATAGACCCTATAGAACAGGCAGGATTGCCTTTGTGGGTTTCTGACATTTTAAGCATATATGGGAATTAGAAAGCCCCATATTTTCTCCACAGTGTCATGGTAGTTTAGAACTGTTGACCTTGAGGACTGTAGGCTAACATGTAACCATTATGCGACCAGGACTCCTGACATGTTTTTTCAGATGGTCAAATACAGGATTTATATATGGATCAAAAGTAATCTGCCGATACATCACCTGTTATGGAGACTGGATTGGAAGATTACATGACTTTAGAGCAGATAATGCCTTTTTTACTGTTTATATTTATAGTAGTAGCCTCAGAGAATATTTTCCCTTGGGGATTGACTAACTTCATTTATTAATATCTTCGAATATGCAGATGAAAAACTCGTGCTTGCTCAAAGTGAGGACTTGACATACTTACTGATGAAGCTCAGTGATTGCAGTTTTCAATATGAATTTTAACTTAATGTGAACAAAACCAGCATTGTCACAACTATACCCAAATCCTCACAACTGAACCGACACACTAGTAAATGTAGAGAAGATTGAAGTTGTCAAATATTTCATCTTTCTTGGGTTTACAATCAATATTCATTAGAAGCAATGTTGAGATCAAACAACAAATTGCATTGGGCAAGTCTACTGCAGAACACCTGTTTAAAGCATTGAAAAGTAAGGATGAGGAATTCTGGTATTTGTGCCTAATGAATCCATGATGTTTTTAATCACCTCATATAAATACTAAAGTTGGACTTTGAATATTCAGACTGTATATTTGTTGTGTTTGAATTATTATATTGATTAATATTGAAAGTATTGTAGACTGCCCAAACACCAAGTACCTATTGTGGAAGAAGTATTTAGAGAATGCTCCTAATCAGGGAGGATTGCGAGGCTTCATCTCATATCCTTTGGACAGCTCCCAAGAGAGAACAGTTCCTGGGAAAGGACATCATAATTGGTGTAGTCGGTTGGGTTTTCTAAAAAAGCAAAACCAGAACACTTACAAAGCTATGTATATAAGTAGAGAAGTTTATATTGAAAATGAAATTTATAATAGAAAAACATCCCACTTTGCTGCAGGGAAAGAAGAAAGCCCAACACAACACTTTGAGACTCAGTTATGCACTGAATATCTTTCCAACTCATATGACTACTGAGTCCTATGAAGCAGAAGTCATATGAAGCAGAAGGTCCAAAGAAGCAGAAGTTCAGAGTGAGGCTTGATGAAGTATAGTGGGGCCTGGTAAGAAATTGTGGAGATGCAAGACACAGTGGGATCAAAATGCATGACAAGGGGCTAAAGGCACACTGTGATCACTTGATGCATCCCTTCCAGGAAGGGCATAGTGATGATGTAAGGTAGTATGACAGATGATGTGGTGTGGTGATGTGAGACAGAAGTGGTGCATCATGGTGATATATGGTGGCTGGTTAATATAGTGCAGGTAAAAGGGAATGGGCACATGGGAGATCAGGCATCCACCAGTTCTTCTTATATATTGACCACACTCTCACGGAGATATCACAAGGCTGCAACCTGATTACTAGCCTAGACTTTGTTCAGTATTCCTTAGTTAGTCTTCAGGTTTCACATCCATATGAAGTAATTGAAAATACTTTAAGTTGGGTCAGGCACACTTTACTCCTCAAATTAAAATGTGCTTATATTTTGCTGCTTCCTTCCAAATTAAGATTATTTACAATCTCTTGAAATCAAGCTAATTTTGGCAGCCTTGGTGAAAAATGTACTCATTGTTTGGCTAGTGTGGGCAGTCATGTGCTTATGTTAATTTTATGATTGAAATGTAGGGGTGGCGTCTAGCCTGTTAATCTGGAGATAGCCATTGAGTAACCAATGAGGCCTCTATGTGGGCATGGCTTTCTCCTGAGACTTCTGGGAAATCTCGCAATATTTCCCTCGTGAAGATGAGAAACTATCTTCCCCAGTTTTTGGGAGTTAGTCTCAGAGACGATTAATCACAGACAACACAGGATGGCAGAGTCCAAGAAGCTGCAGAAGCCGGCGGAGAGACCACCCGGCTTTGTCCTGATGGAGCCAGGCCTCTGAAGCTGGGGCCGCCACATGGAAACTTCTGCCAGTGATGAGTTGCTTCTGCCACCATGGAATGCTGTTGATGGATCCTGAGCCCTGGAAGCGAGGAGCCATGTGAAGACCCCTGTCAGCACCGGGATTCTGCACCCACTGACCTGTGACTTCGTGAGTCAGAGGGAGACTATATAGACTGATTTCGGGCATATGGGTTAATATTGGACTTATGACTTTGAACTGGACTGGGCTCAATGTCCTGTTCCTCTTGTATATAAACCTTTTCCTTATGCCTATATGTGTGTCTATGAAATGTGTTCCTCTCGTCTACCTGGACTAACCGCTAGAAAGCAAGAAGCAAGTCGGAGCCTTTGCTGCTCACCTCGACCTACCCCTTACAGTGCATCATGCTCAAACTGCCTTCGCGTTTCTTCTTCGGGTGGGATTATGATAGAGTTATCATGTTGATTTCATGTTCATGAGCACCCCAAATAAGAAAATAACCCTGAAAATTTTATTAGTTCCAGATTCAAATGCGTGATAGCAAAGTACTTTTCAAAAGGTAAATTTTCACTCTAAAAGAAATATCAAATGGGTGTGTGAAAATCAATCCCCTAGATTATTAATTAATGAGGGATTCACTTGTATCTGCTTAAATTTGATGGATTTGAATAATATTTAAATAATTAAGTTAACTAGAGTCAAATTGATGGAGAACTTTTATGATACGGTAGCAGAGTTATTTAGAAAACCCTTCTTTGCCCACCAGGACATAAATAGTTACATTGACAAAAGTAGCTGGATCCTCTACCGGAAACATTGCATAAGTTAATTCGTAACTTCAGTGAGTATTAAATATGGTTAACTAAGTACATTCTCTTACCCAATGAGTCACTGACCCTTTGCATTAGCATATTGAAAGGATATGTTGTCGTCTCTTTCAGCACTTTGGGTACTTACGAATTAAAACTTTTGGATATAGGTAAATAAAGTGAAAATGATTCAAGATTCAAGCTTAAGACACAGAATCAGAATTAAATTTCTTCCAAATCTTTCCTCCAATTTTCTTCTCACAATATTTATAAGTTTATTCCTCTCAACTCTGCGTCTTCCCTTCAAGCCCACTTCTTGCTGTTTAGTGGTTTCTTTCCTGGTCTATATTTCTCCTTCTCACACCATTTTCATTAAGTATTTTGTACATATAAAATACTGAACAGATGGCAGGGTTATTGGGCCTGAAATGTGATGAACTAAACAGATACTACACTGAACATTTTGGAGTGTGTGTGTGTGTGTGTGTGTGTGTGCAGTTGGATCACTTAATAACTGAAATAAATCAGCAGATAAGATTCAATTGTCAGATGTAATGCTTACCACATAGTTTTTATCAGGGTGTAGGGAGTTTCTTGTCAAATTAGAAGCTGATGGGAAATGGATAGCTATGACGATGCTAATGATGCAATGAATAGTCAGGGCATTTTAGCTATACTGTGAGGGATGAGAGTCACTCACCAGCAGCTTATTCTTTTGTAGTAGCATGTCTATAAATGTGCATACTAAAAAGTGGGAAATATGGCTACATGTGATTTTTTTTTTCAGGACCCAAAGCAGTAATCTCCCGTAACACTTCTTTTTGAGAGTCATAATGCTACACTGATGAATCTGAGATAAACAAGGCTTGGAAGCATAATGCTATATTTGGTTCCTGTAGACACTCATACGTGTTGAACAGAAGGTAGCTGTGAGTTGTACTCCAAGTGCAAAGACAGTGCATGCTGTTCTCTGAGAGCTCAATCAGCACAGCATCATTCTACTGCTTTGTATTTATGAGTCTTTCTCACGATCTCTTTACATTTTAGGGAATTAGTAAAAGCCATTTTTAGTCAATTCTGACTTATGAAAATGCAAATGGTAAGAGTAGAACCACCCCAAAGCATCACCAAAGTGTTCAATCTTTATAAGAGCAGAAAAAAAAAAGAGCAGACTGCGGTATCTCACTGCCATGACTAGAGTATTCAGCCTGCTGATTTTAGTTAGCAAGTGAGCACTTAACTCATACTCCAAAAAGACTGGTTAAAAACACAGATTTCTGGACTTCAACCTCAGTGTTTTGGGTTTCTTCTTTTGTATCAAGTTGGAGGGTGAGGTCCAAAGATTTGTATATCTAATATAGCGCCAGATGATTGCAATGTTACTGATTTGGAAACAGCACTTCGAGGACAACTGGTTTGGAACATGCCCCCAAACAATATCAGATGGGAGTTGATCACATTCCATCATATCCTGAGAGAGGACTGAGTCATACATTGCCAAACCATGTGAATCGTGGTCCAGTCACTCAATTACATATATATCAGGGGGTCTCCCATAAAACTGATGCTCATTTGATTGTTTGATTTTTTTACCTGATGGGGTAGTTCATTTGGAGTTCATTCCTCGAGGTCAGACTGTTAATCAAGCTTTCTACTTAGAAGTTCTGAAAAGATTGCAAAACTGTGTACAACAAAAGGCTTAATCTGTGGCAGACAGGGGGCGGGGCGAGGGCTGTTTTTGACACCATGGCAATGTCCTGCTTACATAGTCTTCTCAGTGCTCCAGGTTGGGCAAAAAACAGCACGTATCTCTTGTGCCATGAACTTCCTCACCTTACCTTCTTGGCATGACTTCTTTTTGCTTTTGTGAATGAAGAGGGACAGCAATTTGATGACGTAGAAGAGATGAACAAAAATATGAGAGAGGTGCTGTCAGCCATCTGAACAATGAGTTTGAAAAAAATGTTTACAAAAATGAAATCACAGATTTGCAAAGTGCATTAAGTGTAATAGAGAGTACTTTGAAAGTGATAAGGTTATTTTGTAAAGAAAATGAAATAGCTTTGCAAAAGAAAATTCTTTGTATTTCATTATTATGGTCAAACATATAATGATCCCCCACCCCACAAATTACTAACAGCTAAAATCCCATTTTCTCTTTAGCAATGGACTCTTTTGCTTAGTTCTTGGATGGATCTCTTAACTCATGGTTGTTTGTTTGTTTTTTGCCCCCTGGTGGTGGGAGTAGGAGGCCCAGCCTTTGCTCTTGTAGAGCTGCTGCTGGATTTGAACCTCCATCCCAGTGGGCCGCAGTCCCGCGCACAACCACTATGCCACGGGGACTCAGCCCTACTCAGGGTTATTAAAAGATGAACCAGTCCATTAACAAATTGGATTGCATATTTACTTAAAACATTTCATGTAGTAATTAAGGATTGGCCTGACGTTTGGTAGTTGAAAACCACCAGTGGCTCCTTTAGAGAAAGACCAGAGTTTCTGTAGCATAAATGGTAACAGTCTTGGAAACTCATAGGGGAAGTTCCACCCCTTCCTAGAGGGTCCCTATGAGTCGGCATCAACTACAGGACAGTGCGTGCATGAGCGAGTTCCCAATTCTCTTAGCTCTGCTCACAGACTCAGTGGTAGGATGGTAGTTGCACGCCATTTTGTCATCAGCAGCTTTCTTCCTGATAACCTGCTGTTCAAGAATTAGACAAGTGAGAACTCTGGTATATCTCTGTGTGACTGTGTGTTCTCTGAGCCCCTTCATTGTTGATTGGGATGTTATATAAGCAAATGCACATGTGTGATAGAAGAGGTTGCTGAGTTTTTTTTCATTTTTTGTCATCCTGGCTACTCTCTATGAGGTGTCATTGTTCTAATTGTGAGTGGAATTACAATTTGAGTGATTGATTCTCTCTGGGTAACCAGTTCTGTGCTGTTTGTTGGAGCCCACGCTTTCAGAATTGAGTGTGTCTTCAGGCTCACTCGCCCACTCTTATAAGCCTACCTTTCTGTCTCCCCTTGTGACAATTGAGCCAACTGCAAGGGCAGTTTCCACAGTTCTTTGTCTTTTCTTGCCTGACACCAGTGAGAGGAACTTCTGAGTCCTGTTTGTAATTTCTTAGATTCCAAGGCAAGAGATGAAGCTTTGATTTTCCTTAAGCAAACATCCTGACATCCCTGCTTAGGGAAAATGATGCATACGCTTGCTACTAACAGAAAAAATGTCTATTCAAAATAGCCCACAGACTTCTAGAAGAAAGGACTGGTTATTTTCTCCCAAAATTGAGTAGTTGAAAATCTTATGGGGCACAGTTTAACTCTTTCACACCTTGGGTCATAATAAATTAACATTTACTCTATGGAGACCAGTAATACAATTCTTACTTAATTAAGATTTGGATGGGTTAAGGTGGTTCCTGCAAACTAAAGTAAGTAAAGGTAGCAATATGGTTCTCTTTAGTAATATTAATCTCCCCAGATACTCCATGAAACTCTGTGCCTTTAGAAATATTCAGATAAGAAGACATAAGGCAGCATTCAGAAGCATGTCCTCAACATAGATGGTCATCACTTTGATCTGGGAAATGGGCCAGGGTGCTGTGGAGAACAAAAGAGAAGCACTCCATATGACCTATTTAGGTTGTCAGAAAGCCCTTTCTGCTCTGCCCCTAATTTTGACTCCGTTTTGTACATTCCTATGTGAAAGGTGGACAAATCAGGTCTCTTTTGTGTCTGGGATGTATTAACATTCACTTGATAAAGAGGAAGCTCCTGTGGTCTGAGTCTAGTGGAATTGGTAAACATTATTTCCAATGGGATGTTTTCTTTAGAATGATCCCTATCCCATGTTGTAAACACCCAGGGCAAGACAGGATTTAGTATTTTGCATGCTCATGTTACATACATATGTTGTTTTGAATATATTAGGAAGTAACCAAATATTTCATCATTTTTCCTAGGATGTTATTACTATTTGAATAAAATATACAAATACATAAATTATATATTTGCATATATAATTGTGTAGATGTGTGTGATTATATTCATATGCTTGTATAATTCATGCATTTATATAATAGCTATGAGGACACCTAAGGGTGTGGTGGTGAAGTATTTGACCGCAGTTGCAGCATGGTGGGCAGTTTGAAATCACCATTAGCTCCGCTGGGAAGAGACCGGGCTTTGTCCTCTCATAAATAGTTATAGTCTCAGAAACCCATGAGGGGTTGTGATGGGTCAGCATTAACTCCATGTCCTTGAGTTTGACTTGGTTTTCACACATAGACATATATGTAGAGAGAGAGAGAGAGAGAGAGAGAGAGAGAGAGAGAGAGAGAGAGAGAGTATTATTTCCCATCCAGTCACTTGGACTCATGACAACCTCAAATATAACAGATAACAAATGAAAGAAAACAAAGGGCAACCCACCAACACTGCCTGAGCCTGCACCCTATTCCTGAGCATTTGGGGTATTTCAAGTCCACCATTGCAGCTCCTGAATCTTTTGATCACCTTTCAGTATAGGGAGGTCATGTATAGCACTCTATCAGACAATATGATGTTGTTATGCCTAGAATTTTTGTTAACTAACTTCTGGAACTAGATAGCTAGCTGTGGAAGCTCCACCAAAACCTGTCGACCACAAGTGACTCTTTTGGTGTCATAGCTTACAGCATTAGAGCCACATATGGCACAGAAACCAATTTGAGCAGAACTGAAGATGGTCAGAAAGATGATGGAAGGACAGGCAGCACTGGTGACTGAGCCAGTGACTGTAACTGTAATCTCAAACATCAACACTGCTGGGGCCTGGTGAGGGCTGAGCAAGGGGTCCTCTTGCTTGGCTGGAAGTCAGTACCAACTCCATGGAACAGCAACAACAACAACAACAACAACAACAACCGTATATGTCAACTTGGATCTATGCTAACTTAATATTTTTAAACATATTTTAATTATTTCTTAGAGTAGTGCCAAGAGTGTGAATGAGGGAACTGAATAGTATGGAATTTAAGAAAACCAACACACCTTTTTTTTTACATCAGTTCTCTGAACCAAAATATTACAGCAACTGTGAATTTTAGATGAATTTTAGACATAAAAGATAAAACCTTAATCAAAACAAAACCAATTGTATTTAAAGATAATCATAGCATTTAAATAAATGCATAAAATAATATCATGTTGACAACATAAAGATTATTAACAAAAAAAAATATTCCTTTATTTCTCTTTGGGATCAGACTTGACATATCTGACATATCTGACACATCACAACAAAGTGATGACACTTTTGATTCTAAATGTGTGGCCTTATTTCTAGGCCATGGAAAACGATAGTTCTCAATATTCTTTAAAAAAGTGTTCAGAAAGATGAGGCATATTTCTTCCCCATGATATCTGTAACTCTAAATATTTTAAAGAACTATCATGAGAATACTTTGAAATCAGAAATATTAATAGTATATTAGAAGCACCTAAAAGTATGTGAGCTATCATGAGATTTTCAAAACTATTTGCTTATTTTTTATATATGCAGTTTTTGAAATTTTGTACCAAATTTTGTTTCCTTTTTTTCCTCGGACAATTGCGCTTATAAAGCAAAATGTATTTATTTCCCTATTTTGGCAAGAGTGCTTAATCATTCAACGATATTTGCCTTATAGTTATTAATAAGCTTTAATCATGTCTAAAATGTTTACTACACAGAATCTTTTCTGTGCAAAATTTTAAAATGGAGAACATGGGGACAATGGTAACCTTGATATAAGCAAGAGAGAAACTGAAGGAAGACAGAGAATGCACTGAACAGCTGCATCTGTGTTGAGACTGCAGGGAAAGAATCATCAATTTCAAGTGATTTCTAGGGGGGGAAAGGCAAGAAAGGTATTAGGAAGGAACAGGATACCAAAAAATCACTTGTTGCTTGCAAGTCAATCAAAGGACGTTATGTCCATCTCAGATGTAAAAAATGTGTAAATCCATTACCAGGAATACTAGGCACCATCAAACCTGTGACCCGTTTTTGTTGTTCCTGCTTCCAGTGGACTCAGAATAACCCCATAAAACAAAAGCATGCCCATGGGTTTCCCAGGCTGCCATTTTTAACCTGAGTTCTTCCCTCAGGGCAGCTGTGTGGGTGCCAACTCAGCCTTTGAATCAGTAACCAAGTGCTTACCTGGCTGCACCTATAGGAAGCCTTCTGTTGCATAGCAGGCATCAGTTTGCTATGAGTACCGTGGAAGGTCGTCTTCCTTTCATTAAGGTATTTGTCATTTGATCAATGACTAATAGCTGACAGATAGCACTGAATCGCTTCATTTTAGTCACTGTGATCCAAACAATATAGAATAAGACATCCTTGTTCTACAGTGTCTGGACTTTTCTGAAATAGCCTCTTTCTCTAAGGTGGATTGTTTTCATTTAGCACGTCATAAAACTCATCTAATGAATTGCCACTCATATATTAGGAGAACTTGTGCATCATTAGAACAAGAGGCCATTTTAAACATTACCATGACTGTCTGCTCCACTAATTTCCTAGATTTGAGATAATTTTGTGCAAGGTTTAACTGGGATTTGGCCTTGGTGGTGACGGTGGATTCTGCTCTGGACTGATAATTGCAGTCACTCACTCTGCTAAAGGATGACACTGTCTGCTTCCATAAGATTTACAGCCTGGGGAACTTTATACAGAGTTGCTAAAAGTTGGGATTAACTCGATTGCACTGGGTTTGGGGGATTTTAGACTTTATTAGGTATACAGTGTCTGTTTTGTAAGAAACCTACAATTTAGAGAATCAACTAGAGCACAAAAACAATGCGAAATAGTAATATAGAATTAATAGGAATGTAGGACAATAGCAAAAGTGTTCCACAAACTGGCATCTGCCTAAATACCAAATGAACAATACAAGTACCTAAACAGATTTGTTTTCACTCAGATTTCCAATGTAATGAATCTATAACCTTCAACAGCAGAAATGGTTTTCACTGATTTGTGAAGCAGTCTAAAAAAGGAGGGAACTTCAAAGCTTTTATATTTTTCCAAATTTGAAATAATTCATATATGAGAGACAAATGCCAAATTTCTTGCAAAGGACACATAGAAACGACAACTCTGCCTTCAAAAGGTAACGGTTTACAACTAAATTAATGTCAGTGTAAGCAGCTACCACATATAACATAAAAGAATATTATATTGTATTATTTGCTTATCTACATTTTGAAGAAATCGCCTTCTTATTGGGTATGATATTTCAAACTTTATATTTATACTGACTATAATTAAAAAGAGATTGAATTGAAGGGCTATCAAAGCCTAACAATATATTTTCATTTGAAAAGGACATATCTGTAGCCACATAGAAGCTAGTCAACTATGACTTCAAAGCATCTACACTGAGTATAGGCTAATGTCACCCTTAATCCATAAGAGTAATTTAAATCAAGAGAGTTCCAACAGACCTGATTATAAAGAAGTAATTATTTCAAATAGCTATTTCATTAGCATACATGTAGGCAATTTACCTCACTCCTGGAAATAAGAAATAAAATCTTGAGAACATACATATATAAGTTAAAGACATTCTGCAGGCAAAGTGATTTATTTGACTTTTGAGAATCCATACTAACTAGATTCTGCGATGGCTCTGGGGGTAATTTCTAGTGCCAAGGTCAGGGCACTGGTGTCCTCTTCTTCTTGATATACTCATTATAAGAAGATAGACCCCAACAGGGTAACTTATTATTTCAAAAGTCAACATGGGATAGATATAAAAAAGGGTAAATATCTTTTTTAAAACATTGAATGATAGAATTGATGAAAATGATTTTGGATAAGTAAATGAAATTAAGAAATATGGAGCATTGAAAAATCTAGAAGGACTTGTGAGAAAGAGCATTCAAATAGGTACTGTGTATGCAGATATTTGTGATTGATCTCATTTGAAACTGAATAACTGTTGAACTCACCTTTGAGCACTAGACTATTATTTTACTTTTTAGATAAATAAGTTGTTCTTTATGAATGTTATGCTATTGGTGTTACGCTAAGCTTTGTAGTGATAAAATAATCCATGAAATCTCCGTAACCCCATACAACAAAGATGTATCCCTAATTTGAAGCATAGTCCAGTGTCTTTAGATGACTGTGCCTCCAATCTTTTTCTTTCACTTTTTTTTTGGGGGGGGGGCCTTCACTTCCATCTGGTGGGAGTGGGAGACCCAGCCTTGCTCCTGGAGAGCTGCTACTGGATTTGAACCACCAAGCCAGAGGGCCACAGTCCCACACTCAACCACTAGGCCACCGGCGCTCAGCCCCTGGAATCTTTTTCTTAAGGGTCACTCAGCCAGAATGTTTCCAACAGCGATGTGAATGGAAAACAGCAGGGAGAACAGCTCCTGGTGCTATCATCCAGGTAAGCACTCCAGCACATGGTTAAAATGCAACCTTTAGGGATAGTGGAAAGGGAGGAAAAGGAGGTGAACATACCTCACAGCCTCTGCCATGCTACTCTGCATAATGTTTTAAAAACTATGTAAAATATTTTTTTTCTTTAGGCAGTAGGTAGAATTTTGCATATTTCTAAAATCAGGCTTCCTCTGCCTCTCTCTGTGTGTATCAATCTTTCAATCAGTGAGGCAAAGCAGAGCTGAATACATGAGTTCAGATAAATAAATCGACCAATAAGGGAGAAAAGGGTGAGGAAGATGAGAACCATTTTATTAAAAAAGAGAGAGAAACGTGGGTTATGTAATGCACAGTAGGAAAGGAACATGACCATTCCTACCTACTTTGTTTGCCCCATAGACATTCATATTAAGTGTTAATCGGGAAACATATGGCCCAGGGAGAGGGACAAGAAATCTTGGTAGGCACAAGAGAATTCTCTGTCTGATGGGCTTTTGTAGTGGTTACTCTGAAGGGTCAGGATAAAATCCTCCTCTAAAAGTTAATTAAGGTGTGGAGGATGAAATGCTTCATTTGTGCCAAAAAGCTGTTGAGAGATTTACTTCTTAGACAGTGAAGCTTTCTTAGGAGGACAGTGGTGAAGAGTCCCAATGCAGGAGTTGGAGAGGCTGACTTATTTTGAATGAGCAAGCGAGCACATCTGCACATCCTTACCAGGTCAAACGGAAATGTTGAGACTTGGAATTCTGATCTGTCAGACATTAAAATTATATCAGATTCTTTAGCACAGTTGTTCTGGACTTGATCTAGTTTGCTTTAGCCTTATATAAACAACTAATGTAATGTTATTCTTAATCAATATTTTAAACTGTGTGAATATAAGGGGAAGAATGTGGGTTATGAATGTTAATTTCAGATTTATTAATTTCTCTTTCTTTCTTTCTTTCTTTCTTGTGCTTAGATGATTACTTAGGCAGCTTGTAACTTTTTTCATGCATGTATATTTAATACTAAATGGCAAAAAACATTTGAGAATACTTAGGAAAAACCGTACATCTGATTCTGTCAGGAAAATCCTTGATTGCCCTTGGAGTGAAAATTTACCATGGAATAAATATTGGAATATGTTATAGAGGAAGAGAGGTGGGGGGGGGAAGAGACATATTTGAAAATTGTTTGTTCACATGTATTTCAAACATGAAAATTATTCAATGGGATTTTTTGTGCACTTATTTGATGGTAAATATAGAAGGCTCACTATTTGTCCACTCTGGGGAAAGATTATTCTTATCATATAGAATTTATTTTCTCTTCCCTTCATTCTTGTTTGCCTGTGAACAAAGAAAATCCATTTCATACAGATTCTAATAATAGGTATAAGCACTATACCTACCCATTTTGAGGGGACACATGTCAATCCACAACAGGTAATGAATATATGCTAAATCTCTGAATCTTGGTAAAGTAAAAAAATCTTATTAGTCTATATTCAATTT
Organism: Nesogale talazaci; assembly: GCA_004026705.1. Taxonomy (NCBI): domain Eukaryota; kingdom Metazoa; phylum Chordata; class Mammalia; order Afrosoricida; family Tenrecidae; genus Nesogale; species Nesogale talazaci. Next base: position 85,752 of record PVJH01000619.1, read on the forward strand.
TGAAAATTATGTAGTAGTCCCTCAGGCATTCAATATTGTCCTCAGAAATTGGAAAGCTCTTTTAACTGTATAGGTCTCATCATATCATTTAATCTAGTTTATTTTATACCGAATTATAATTTATTAGAAATTGAGACAGAAAATTCCTGTCAGGGTGCATATTACATCTCAAGTATTAAAAGTAATTGCATGCGTTGGGGCACTGTTGTTGCTCTTGTGTGCCATTAAGTTGACGCCACTCGCTGCGACGCTATGTGCAACAGAAGCGATAATTCCCAGTTCTGTGTCAGCCTCACAACTGTTCTTATATTTCAGCTCATTTGCCCTGTCCCAAGTATGTGAGATGAAGTTCCCCACCTTTGCCTCTCAGGAGGATTCTGTCTGTACTTCATCCACGTCAGATCAATTTGCTCTTTTGGTAGTCCACAGTAATTTCAATATTTGTCATCAGCACTATAATTCAAATCGACTGATTATTCGTATTCCTCAAAGTAGCATTCTTGCTTTTCAACGTTTTAAAGAGGTCTTTTATAGCCGATTTACCTAATGCAACTCTCTGTTCCTTTCTTTTCTCATGACAGCTGTTTCCATGAGCATTGACTGTGGATCCAATCAAGATGAAATCCTTGACAATTAGCAATTGTCTCTCTCTTTACCATTATGATACCTACTGGTTCAGTTGTGAGGATTTGGGTTTTACATTGAATTGTAATCCATAGCTAAGGCTACAATTCTTGATATGCATCAACAAGTGATTCAAGTCCTCTTCACTTGAATCAAGCAAGATTTTGTTGTATGCATATATCACAGGTTTCTAGGAAGATTTCCTCCAATCCTGAGGCTGTCTTCCTCAGAAAATCCAATTCACTGAGTATTTTCTCATTTGGAGGTTATGTAATCACACATATGATGTGAAAATGGGCTAAAGCAATATATACCATAATTAGGATTCAAGAAGCCATCTACTTCAGATCATTAACTGTTATGCTCTGTGCACTATTGCTGCAATGGTCCTTGATTATGCAAACTACAATTTATACTAGCAGCATAATTCTCAAAGTAGCAAACTTCTCTCTTCTCTTGACTTCAATGAATTTACCTTTCTTGCTATCTTGACACTTTTTAATTCCTTTAGAATCAATGAGGGCAATTTTTGGTTACCCAGGAGTGGTCTTCCACCTCATTTCTAACTACACATATTCTTTGATATCTATTTTACTTTCCCAATCACTCTCCTTAAATTCTAATAAACATAGCAACAGCTCTTTTCTAAGTTTTAAGTGTGCACATTTCTCTGGCCCCTTACTAGTGCTATCTGTAGGTTATCAAGCTCTTAAATATCAATATATCCAAAGAGAATTCATTCTTGTGACTGCCACATCAGAGATGAGCACTATATTACAATTGCTCAAGCCAGAAATAGTGTAACTTTATTTTTTATTTTAAATCATTTTATTGGGAGCTCTTATAGATATCATAAAATTTCATAATTCAGGCACATCAAGTTGTATTATAAAATTGCTACCACAATTACTTTAAAAGCAGCTTTCCTCCTCATGAGCTCAGTAGTAGTTTTATAATCATTTGTCAATTTGAGAGAATTAAGAGTGAAGAGGTGGAGTCTAGACTCTCAAACAAGTGATAGCCATTGAGGCCTCTGTATAGGCATTTCCTTCTCCTAAGGATTCTAGGAAATCCAATGTTTCTCTTTGGAAGCAGGAGACACACACATCTCCTTCCTATGGAGAAGACACATGGGAAGGGGCTGATGGCTTTAGATCTCTGAAGCCAGAAAGGCCATGTGGAGACCCCTGCCAGCACTGAGATGCTTAGAGTACCAGTGGATACACAAGACTTCCCATCCACTGGCCTATGATCTTCCTGGACTTGCCATTATTGCATGAGTTTATTGAGAATGAAGTGAACTTTATAGATTGGTATTAGACATATGGACTAATATTGGACTTATGTATTTGATCTGGACTAGCTGCTCTTGTATATAAAACCTTTTCATATATATATATATATATATATATATATATATATATATCAAGAAAGATGCATGTCTGGGTTGTAGCCTCTTACCATACTCATTCAATCTGTATACTGAGAAAATAATCAGAGAAGCTGGAACATGTGAAGAAGAATATGGCATCAGGGTTGACAGAGGATTATAAAGAGCCTTCAATATGCAGATAGTACAACAACCTTGCTTCCTGTAAGTGAGCACCAGTGATTGTAGGCACCAGCATGGATTGCAACTCAGTGTGAAGACCAAAAGTCTCAGGGTCACATCATCATCAGTGGAGACAAGTTTGAACTTGGAAAGGATTTCATGTTACTTGCACCCACAATCAGTGCACATGGAGGCAGCACTCAAGTGTTCAGAAGACACATTGCATTATATGAAATGGCTGCATAAGACCATTTTAGAGCATTTAAAAGTAAATATATTCCTTTGAGAAATAAGGTGTGCCTGACTCAAGCCATGGTATTTTCCAATCCCTCCCAAGACTGTAAAAGTTGGATATTGAATAAGGAAGAATGAAGGAAAATGGATGAATTTGAAGTATGAAGAATATTGAAATTTCCATAGAGTGCCGCAAGGGCAAATGACTTTGTCTTGGAAGTATGGTCAAAGCACTCCTTAGAAGCAGGGATGGTGAGACCTTGTCATACATATTTTGGACATATCGTCAGGAGAGACCCATCTCTAGAGAAGGACATCCTGTCTGGTAAAGTAGAGAGAGATAGAGATAGAGATAGAGATAGAGATAGAGATAGAGAGAGAGAGAGAGAGAGAGAGAGATGAAGCCCTTGAGGAGATGTATTGATACAGTGGTTGCAACAATGGGCTCAACTCTGTTGTGTATAAGGTTGCTATGGGGCAGAACTGATTTGCTGTCACCTAACAACAATCAGAATCATAGATGATTCAATATTTAATGATCTAGATTTCCATGGCTTCTCCTATTATCTCTTTTTCCCTTTGTTGTTGCTTCTGGTTTCCTTGATGCGTCCGCGTGGTTGAGTATTGAGTACTGGTTACATTGTATGCACTCTTCATACTCTATACATTGCATGCACTCTTCGTACAGTCATTCTGCTATTGCTAATCATGTCACATTGATCTGTCCTATAATTGTCCACCTGTTTCCACCTAGTTGTTACTGTTAGTATTGGATTCAAGTCCTAATTTTCTTGTCGATAAAATATCCTGGAAATGCTATGCTCTTCAATAAGACAAAGATGTGTAAGTGCTATATAGAAATGCTTATTAAACACTCATCTAATGAACAAACACATTTAATAAAATCTGTCATCCTTCATTACACATCCTAGTGCTTTCCTTCTGGAAATGTAACTTCTTCCTCTTTGCATAATATTTTCAAAACCTTTAAATACTGCTTTGTGTTCCAAATTATCTAAAGCTCTTCTGTAGTCTCAATTCACCAGTTTTTTTCAATCATTTTTTTCCAGCATGACAATGTTTGACTTACCATAATTTTGGTGCATTTCAAAATGTAATTAACCACAATATTTTATTTTGTGTTACACCAAGATAAAATTTTGAGAAATGATGTATTCCATGGTCTATATATTATTTACACAATATACTATGATAGGAAGTTCTAAACATTCATTATGCAGCATTATATGCTTCATTCTTATATGGGAACATCCTGCAGAAAATTATATTTTATATTCAAATCCTACATTAATAGTTAAATATATAGGGTTTTCTCTCTCTGATTAGTTTTTCATCAATATGTTTTATTGAAAGCTTACTACTCAAAAGATTCTCAATAGTCTACAATCCACTAAATTTGAGAAATGGAAAACTAAAAAGGGCTTGTTTACTGGAGGAATTCTCAGAGCTTTTAACATATTAAAGAGCACCAAGTGTCCACTAAGGATGGATGCTTCACTTTGGATGGATTGGACTTGCAATGGTGGAGTCTGTAAGGGGATGCAGGAAGATTGGTCTGTAACACTATCAGAGGTGTGAAAGTAATTTTATGTAATATTCCAGCAGTTGTATATTTTTTATGAAAACATCTCTGCAATTGGTTATTCACCAAGAACATTTTAATAGGATAAGTTTACCTGCATTAGTATATCTAGAAAGCTAAAACTCTGCTAATTTACTTCAGCCTTCTTTGACCTGCTCATGTGCTCCAGCCTAAGCTGTCATCATTCTCTAGTTACAAGAACCCCTGGCATCATATAGTCTGGTAATTCTATAAATACATACTGTTATTTTAGCTGCTTCCAAATATATCAGAGCTGCAGATTTTGTCAGGTTTTCTGTTCTGTTGTTGTTTGTGTTTTAGCTACTGTATTGTGGTAAGTAATATTTTAAGCCTTCATATATTCTGGTGACTCTTGTTATTTCTATTCTCTCTCTCTCTCTCTCTTTCTCTATCTCTATCTCTATCTCTATCTCTATCTCTATCTCTATCTCTATCTCTCTCTACTTTACCAGACAGGATGTCCTTCTCTAGAGATGGGTCTCTCCTGACGATATGTCCAAAATATGTATGACAAGGTCTCACCATCCCAGTGAAAAGGTCCAGCTTTTAAAAAATGCAATATGTTTTGATAGCAATTCACTTATCTGTAGGCATTCTCCAGGCTCAAAGCATCTGGCTTACAGATGAATAGTACTTCCTTTTTAATATGGTATAAATTTGACCACACCTTCAAATGGTTAAACTGATCGGTGGCTCGTCTTGGTCATAATCAGTTTCATCTGTGGCACAGGCAGCTTTTCCAGCTTTAAGGCTCTTCTTGACCTAAATCAAGCTTAAATCAGTAACACATGTCTATCGTCTGACTTAGCTACACATTTTTAAAGGCACAGAAATGGGTCTCCTTCATAACCCAGGGCTGCCTGTAAGAAAGAGCTTCAAAGAATTCATCGACCAAAAGTTCGAACTAAACTTGACGTAACTCTTGGTCATTGGTGGAAGTTTTAAATAGCATGAAGGATATTTTTATCTCATTAGAATTGACCAAAATAGGCTGTAGCTGACTTAAGCCAACTTTGACTAAGAATTTGTAGGCATGACTTTTTGTAGATCAACTCAGCTCCTTCTGCGCTATCTGAGAGTTGGGCCGGTTTTATGAGAGATTCTAGAAAGATGGAGAACATGGATGCTCTAATTTTTAAATTTTGGTGAGATATCCCAAATGAATCAAATTAAGCAATTTCCTGGGCAGATGTGCTGCAGAAGGGCTCTGGAAAATATTTTAAAAATGAAGATGGCATTTTGAAGAATAATATACATTTGAGGCATTCTATGGAAATTCCAGTGTCCCCATATGCCCGGGGCAGCCTGACAATGAATAAAGAAGACCCAATAACTATTGATGGAGTTGCACTGTGGTGTTGCTACATATACAAAGAACTTTCAGAAGAACAAGCTAGTCTGCCTTGGTCAATGTGCAACTTGTATGCTCCTTAGAAATGGTGTTGGCAAGATGTTTCCTCACTTACTTTGGCAATGTTATGTAGAAGGACAATTCTTGGATAAAGATTTCATGTTTGATAAAGTAGACGGTCAGGAAAAAAAAAGACATTTGCTAAAAGAGATGGACTCAATAGTTACAACAGTGGGCTGAACACAGAAACAGTGATGCAGATGGCTCCTATCTGGGTAATGCTTTGTTCTACTATATGTAACGTCAAGTCCAAGATGTTTTACTAAAAGTACATTGACCAATGCTTAAAAGTAAAAACACAAAACCAAAATTTACATTGCACTTCTGGATTCATAAAGTCAATATAATTAACTGGAACCATTAGAGCAATAGGGGTAATCTGGTTTATAAAGACTAACCAAAATGATACTAGAAGTTAAAAGTGGTGATCCTTTGTTCTGAAGTGAGGAAACTATCTTTGCCTATTTCTTTTGATTTGGCATAATGTCTTTTCTTTCTCAATTAAGATAGAGTATAACCTCAAGTACAACTAACATGGCAGTCAAAATGCATTTTAGGGGATATTACAAGTGTTCTGTTGGTTTATATGAATATGAACATGTTCGTATAGAACATTCATTACTATTATTTTATTGAAATTTAAAATTAAATGAAAACTAGATAGCAATTTAATTCTTAGAACATCCAGTAGAACCAATATGTAGTAGAGCATTCTTTGGAATGCAAAAGACATCCTAATATAATAAACTTCAAAACTTAAAAATTGGAGCTAATCATATCGCTATACTGTTGAGTAGATCAAGAGAACATTCATCATGAGAGAATTGCTAAGATGTCACATAGCATCGTATCTCTAAGGAAGTCAGGAGAAAGTATGTAGACTTAGAGGAACTCTGGTGGCATAGAGGGTTCAATATTGGGTTGTTAATGACAAGCTCAAGAATTCAGAGCCACCAGTTTCTTACCATAAGGCCTAGGAAGCTACTGGAGGAGTTTCACCATTTCATTTAGGGTTGCTATGGGTCAAGAGGAACAGAAAGCGATTGAAATAGCAATGCATTTTGTTTGTTTATTTTTGCTGCAGGAAGAATTATCAAGCTTTGTAAAGAAATGGGAGTGTGTGATTCCAGATAATCTAGAAAGATCTTCTCTTCTATTAAATAATACCTCTCCAGTGAGATACTAGAAGTTCCTATTCTTGCTTGAATCCTTACTTCTTTCTCATTTTGTTATATGTGATTTTCTTAAATTTGGACTGTGAGCCTCTACAACTTGAAAACTATTTTAGTCAAAAACCATGGCAAATATTTATTTCCAAGACAAGAAAACATGAAAGACAGTTGAGAAATATTGCCTACTTCATAGAGCATTGCCCTGATAGAGGGCAGCAAGTTTCCCAAATATGGGGATAAAGCAGTCAACAATCAGTGGACTGTGGTATACCAACCACAAAATAATATGTTTATTTATATTTCAACTTTTTTCTTTTATTGATAAAAACTACACAAAAGCTAATTGATAATTAATTTTTTAAAGTAATGTTACACATCAGATTGAGAAATGTGTCAGTCTGGCAATTTCACTCATTGACCGCATGGCTGTTGTTCCCGTAGAACCCCATTCATGTGGGGTAATATACCGGTCTTCTCCAACCATTACTTTACAAGAGTCTCCTCCGACTCCGGACACAAGGATACCGAGGGGCAGTCAAAGCAAAAATGATCCCTGCCCCTCTCGTCCTGGGCAGTGTGCGGCTCCAAGAAAGATCCACCCAGTGTTGGCTGACTTCTCATTCCAGTTGTTTTGGCAAACTTTGCACCCAACATTCTTCTTTATTTTGTGATAAAGCAAATCTTCTTTTGGTATCACATAAGCTTTAATGCCCATGTATAGAATTAAAAAGAGTAGCACTTGACCAAGAGAAAGAAAAAACCGAATAAACCAAACCGAAGTAAATAGCGTTGCTTTAAAGGGAAATAAAGAAAAAGAGGAACAGAAAGCAATAGAAATCAATTTTGTGAGAATTACACATACCTACCAAGAAAAACTGTAGCGTTTCCCTCAAACCCCTCCCTCCCCGCTGCCCCACCCCCCACCCCCTTGTGGTTCTTCAGCCCAGGAACCATGCAGTGTAGAAAAACCAAATATACAAACAAACCTATATGTGGCTAGGGTGAAATCTATTTTTATAAGAACTTGGCACGTTTTACTATTTACACCCAGGAGTATTTTGTGTTTGTCTTGTTTCAAAGCAGAGAAAGTTCTGTAGTTCTCCTGGTTATACTGCAGATGCATCCACTGCCGACCTGGTGCAGTTTTTCTGGTCGTTGTTTCCTTTAGTTTCTTAATGTTTTGACAGGTACGATGAGCTAGCTTGTTTGCACGAGTTGGGACATTTCTCCTGTATGATGAAGACCCGCCCTTCCCCCCACACCGAGTTCCCCAACCTGGCGTTGGCTTCCTTTTAGTTTGTTATTCTCTCAAGGTAAATGGTTGGCGCTGCCGACCTGGCGATGGTGGCTATGAAGCTGTGGTCGCGCCCTAGCTCCAGGCTGGGGCTCTCCTCCTGCTCCGCAGAAATTGTCTCGTAGCCCTTGTTGACATGGAGGGGCTGGTGGGCCTGGCAGTACCCCATCACGGGTGCGTCGTAGCTGTAATATGGCAAAGGCTTCACGTGGTGTGGGATCTGGACAGAAATGAGAAAGACTGATTATACAAGTGTTTTAAAAGGACACGGAGACACAGCTGATCAGATTGCACTTTTGTTTTGTTTTGTTTGGGGCGGCATCACTGCCCTCTGGTGGTCGTGGGTGCTACCCAGTGCTGCTCCTGAGAGCAGCTGCTGGATTTGAACCACCAAGCCTGCGGGCTGCAGTCCCGCACTCAACCACTTACGCCACCGGGGCTGAGGCCCCGGATTGCACTTTTGCTCTCTTCCAGATTGTTTTTAAATCATAGCTACTAATTCAATTGTTAATGAAGAGACAGGATTTCAGACTTCACTGGCATATACCCCCTTTGCTTTTTTTTTTCCCCCACAAGCATACCTTGCTCAAGGCTGAGACAGTTTTTTTTTTTTCACTTTTCTTCATCTCTCCTACATCACTACAGTAGGAAATTAGAAACAGTCTAAATGTCCAACAGAGAATTTAGAAATAAATATGTATATCAAACATTTTAATACCATAAAATGTAGAAAGATTGAGAATGACATTTTCTTCTCCCTAATACTGCAAAATAGGATACCCCACTTCTATCAAGCTGACTTTGACTTGTTAGAGACAGAGCAGGGGCTCTGGTGGCCTACTGATTTCTCATAGGGATGCTAGCTGGGAGATCACAATTTTGAAACTACCTGGTCCTCTGTGGCAGAAAGAAAGGGTTTTCTAATCACTGAAACAGTTACCATCTCATGAACTCACAAGTGCAGTTCTAATCTGTCCTGTAGGATCACTGTGAATCAGCATGGAGTGAGAGGGAGGAAGAGCAAGGGACTTTGTTTTCGGACTTTGAGGTCATGCCTAGACACCTACAATCAACATTCTAACACAGAACCATGGTCCGAATTACTTCTAATAAGTAATAATCAGGGGACCAAGGAGAAAGCAAGGCAAACAACTACACAATTCCAATAAAACCAAGAAGTGCTCTTATCAACTCATGCGAGGGACCCACTGCACTTTTGAAGCGTCCCTTAAATATGGACAAATAGACCTTTGCTTGGCTCATTGGTGTGGGTTGTGTGTGTATGTGTGTGTTCCTGTCACCTGACAATCTGCTCTGAAGGGATTTGCTGGCAAGGCAGAGGGAGACCAGCAGGTGCAAGCAGTAGGCTTTAGATGGGCAGAATCAGAACCACAGGATGCAGAGTTTATCAAGCTATCAATCTTTATTGGAGTAGATAGCCTCATCTTTGTCCTCTGTAGAGGCTGATGAGTTTGAGCCACTTGCAGTTCGCAGTCCAATGCTTGATACATAGATTAAGGGGAAAAAAAGTGCTAGAGACAATATGATATCCATTTTGTGTGAATAAAATTTAAATAAACATTGCTTTTATTTACCTATAAATGGATTTTTGTTATGCATTTATATAAAACTCAAAAGTTATTCAACATTCCTTATATATTATTTTGAATAATATATGTTTATGGATTTATTGCTTATAAAGTATGAACCAAAGAACTCTAGAACCACGACAGTGTGCACATGTCTGTGTTCATAATTTGTGATGTTGTTACTAGTTTTTGACCCACATGTCAAACCAACTTTTAAAAAGTATCCTTTTATTGGGGGCTCTTTCAATCTGTACATAAGTCCATTGTGTGTCAAGATCATCTGTACATCCACTGCCCTCATCATTCTCATAACATTTGCTTCCTATTTAAGCCCTTGTCCTCAGTTTCTCATTTTCCCTTCCATCTCCACTCCCCCCCACTTTATAAACCCTTTATAATTTATAAATTATTAGTACTTTTTCATATTTTACACTGTCCAGTGCCTCCCCATTACCCACTTCCATGTTGTCTGTAACCCAGGGAAAAAGTTATATTTAGATCCTTATAATTGGTTCCAACTTTCTACCCCACCTTCAATCAACCATGTGGTATCTACACTCTCATCACTGGTTCTGAAGGCATAATCAGTCCTGAATTCCCCATGTTTCTGGTTCCTATGTACCAGTGTACATCCTCTGTTCTCTTCAGACGTGTAAGGTAAGGTAGACTTGGGATCATTAGTGTGGGAAGGAGAAAGCAATGAAAAACTAGAGGAAAGTTGCATAAAACAAACTCTTAATTTCAGTAGGATTGGAATGATGACTCACAAAAAGACCTTTGATAACAAAAGTTGCACATATTAAAGTTATGCTAATTTTCTTTATTTTTTTTTTGCAAATTTATATGAAACCACAAATTCTTAACAAAGGAAACTGAATAGCAAGCTTAGAAAAGGCAAATGAAGATTGTTTAACTACTTGATGCCACCAGAACATTTTCTCATAATCGGCTACCCTATCCTAATTCACAATCCACAGGGACAATGATCCCATTTCCTCTAGGGGTAGAAGAGGAGCCCAGGGGGAGGGATGGTAGAGTTAATTGCACATATCACCATATGGAGGTTCAGAAGGCCAGAAGTGGTGGGAATTTTTGAAGTGCTCTCACTCTTCTCTGACCCTACTTAGTCCACAGTTAGCATTGCTAGCATAGTGATGTTGGGATGGAGGCTTTGTAGACTGCATTCCTGTGTCACCAGCTACTATCTATTAGGTTTTGTTGGTGGACATCATGGCCAGGGATCACAAGGTTAAAAAAGGGGGAGTCCTGTTTTCTGCCCCTGTGGGCTGTCCCTCAGCTCTAAGGATTTATTCCAAAAACATTCCCTTACACTCGTGTTCTCAGTCCCCTCTTGTTCCATCAAATGATTCTCATTTGAGTTTTTTCCAAGGCTAACAGAACCAATCCTATTAGAGACACTACTTCCGGTTAGTAGATGACCTTTTTTGAGATAACTGATGTCCAATTCCACAAAATCCTTCCTCCAGGCTCTTTAGGTTTTCATGATTCCAACCTCTATCTCTTGTTCCAAGGAGCCCTGGTGGCATCCTGGGTTACATACAAAACTGTTAGCAACAAAACCAGAGGCTAAAACCCACCAGTTGACCCAAGAAAGATGTTGCTTTCTGCTCCCATAAAGATCCGAGGTGTCAGAAACATGAAAGGTCAGCTCCACTCTGTTATGTTGAGTTAGAATGGAATAGAGGGACTCAATAAGAATGGGTTTTCTCTTGCTCCCTCCATCCTCCAGTTGGTAGCATGGGAAATTCTTCCTGAAACAGTGGTCATTGTGATAGCACGGGCCTCTTGTTCTGTCTGTTCATCACTAAACTGATGCTTATATGTATGTCTTAAAGCCAAATTCACTGTCACCCAGGAGACTTTCAGCTCATTCTGAAAATACAGAGTACGGTTGACTTGTTCTTGTGAATTTTTTTCAAGCTGTAACACTTTAGAGGAGTAGAAAGCTTCATCTTTCTTCTGCAAAGCAGCTGCCAGTTTCCAACTGCTGACCATGGGGGCTTGGAGCATGTCCATATCATTAATCAGTGTGTGTGTGTGTGTGTGTGTGTGTGTGTGTGTGTGTTAGAGAAAGAGAGAGAGAGAGAGAGAGAGAAGGATAGAGAGAGGGGGGTGCAGAGAGAGAGAGAGAGAGAGAGAGAGAGAGAGAGAGATTTCCTGCCTTCAATCTCTAGTCATAGCACCCCTATAGGACAGGGAAGAACTGTCTTCACTTTTGTGAGTTTCTAGACTATACATTTTTTTACTGGAATTGAAAGTTGTATCTTTCAAACCAAGTCCCATGTTCACCTAATTAGTTTTTACTCATAGCAACCTTATAAATACAGGATATCTGAGACTTTATAAATATTTATGGGGTTAGACACCATCATGTCTCTCTAGAAGGATGTATGGTGGTTTTGAACTACCTACTTTGCAATTAGTGATCTATCATTTACCTTAATTATACATTACAAACTAGATATAATTAAAAGATATATAATTTTCTTGGTGAACCACGTTGACTTCTAATGAAAATCAGTACTCTATTTTCAGTCAAGCTTTAAAAAATAGTAATTTATCATGAAAGGGCTATTATTCAACTTTGAACACCTTTTTATGTTCACAAACTTTGAAAATATATATGCTATATACAAGGCATAATATTATTGATATAGAGATATTATTAATATTAGGCACTATGTTTTCTGCCTGATAGGGACAGCAAGGAATAGATTGTGAGACTAAGTAGCCCAATTACTAGATATTAAATAGAAAGTTAAATTTTCCCCTGCCATCAAGGTCATTCTGGCTCATTGTGACCCCACATGCCACGTTGGAGCTATCTTTGTGGGATTCTGAGCCTATGACTCTTTACTGGAGTAGAAAGCCTCATCTTATTCTTGCTGAAGATCATCCAATAGCTGTAGCAGCAGTAAATTGACAAGTTGCTGCCAGAAATACAAGTTGGATTCTGAAGAGGAGATGGGACAAGGGATATCATTGTGGACTTAGATAGATATTGGCTCAAAAGAGGGAACACCAGAGAAATGTTTACTTGTGTTTCATTGATTATGCAAAGGCACCCTACTGTGTGGGTCATAACCTACTATGGATGGCATGGAAAATAATGGGATGAATACTTTGTGGTTTTCATGGGAACTTGTACCTGGATCAAAAGTTAGTATTTCAAACAGAAAAAGGAAATGACGTAATGTACATTAATGCTGTATACTTTCACTATATTTATTCAATCAATATACTGAGCAAAAAGAAAAAAGTTTGAAAATGATGTTGGCAATATCTGTACAAATGAGCTTGATATAATTGAATATGAAGTGTTTTACTATCCATAAGAGGCACCAATAAAATGCTACTAAAAAGTTACAGTCTTAGAAACTTCTGTGGGAGAGTTCTACTTTGTCTTGTAGGGTTGGCACAGATTCTACAGCATAAAGTTCTCTGTTTGATTGTTTTAATTGAACCTCCTTAACTGTGAGTAGGTTGTGAGTTCATTGTGACCATTGCAATGGATTCTCAATGCAGCAGATATATAGACTGGCTTGGGAAGAACAGTTGGTGAGAGAATAGATAGAGAAAGTTGAACCATAGAAGCAGGTCTGACCGTTGCCTTGTGGTGTAGGTGATGTCAGAAATGGTCAGATATAGCCTACACACACCAGTTATTGCAATGCTAAATGGAGAAAAGTTTCAAGTTGTCAAAGAGTTCATCTTGCTTGAATTGATACTTATGGAAACAGAAGTTGAGATCAAATTTCACAGAGTTTTGAATAAATGTGCTTCATGAATTTCTTTAAAGTGTTTGAGACAAAGATGCCACTTAGAGGGCGAGGGTCTCCCTGACCCAAGCCATAGTATATTCAATCATCACATATTTGTGTGAAATTATGGTGTGGGTGAAAAATACTTAAAGGACTGCAGACTACCAAAATAAAAAAAATACCCCAAAATTCTTCAGGGAAATATAAAAAAAATGCTCCTTCAAAGCAAAGCCAGCAAGACTTCATCTCACATACTTTGGACATGTTAGCAGGAGAGACCAATTCCTGAGCAAGGACATTATACTTGGTGAAATAAAAGGTCAGGGAAAAAGAGAGGGATCCTTCATGAGATGGATTGCCGCAGTGACTGCAACCTTTGGGCTGCACTATAATGACAATTCTGAGGATTGCAAAGTCCTGGACAGTTTCTTTTTGTGGTACAAAGGATTTTGATGGCAACTCTTTACCATCCAACAAGAAATACAAAGCTAGGTTGGTCCCATCTCATCACCCTCTCTGTGGGTGTCCCCTGTAAATTAGTGCAATCCCAATACAGGCAATATTTGCCAGCCAGTTTGTTTCTTAAATCTCATGTAGTCTTTTGTATTAGAAAGATAGACATATCTGTGATTGGTTTCATGTGTCACCACAATTCTGACAAAGAAAAATTATAGAAATAGAGTTAGGTACTTGTTCTGACATTTCAACAAAAGGAATTACAGGAGTTTTTTTGTTGATAGAGTAATATTATCTGGGACACATCACAAAAATTCATTCATGAATAAAAATTCCAAATGGCAGAAACATAAGATATTTGTTGAACACATTTGCTTCAAGACATGACTTATTTTCTCCAGATTTTTCAAGTCACTAATAAACATCAAAATGAACACCATAAATAGTCTTTATCAAGTTATCACAATAGGTAGATATTTGAATCCATAAACCTATAAGGGAGAACAACCAAAAAGAAACTTACAGATGCCCTTGCACAAGATTAAGCCAGAGATGAAAATCAATAGCTCATGTGTGAACATTGTTGCATCTCCAATATTTACTTATAGTCTTTAAACTTTAGCTTTGATGATAAAGAATCATTTTATGTATGAGAAGTCACAGTGTTTACCTTAAAATACAAGTGATTTAAACATCAAGGGGCAGCATTAACTGCAAAGGTAGAAGTTAAAATTTCATCTCTGATCTCAGAAAATGTGTTTATGTCTTATCGTTTGGCAACTTTATTTCAGACCCCAGCAAGCAAGAATTCATGCCATGTTCCTCATTGTATTTAGACAGGCTTACAACCTCTTACAGACTAGAAGCCTTTGTAAAGTTTCCATCTGCCCAACAATTCAATGGCAAGCATTCAAAAGCCCAGCAAGTTGGAAACCTTTGAAAGGATATCTGAGATGCTTGCTCATTTATTCTTCAGCCCTCTTCTGCAGGGCACTCTGCAATCAACGGGATCTGTACTTTCTGAGGAACTAGGAGACTGAGGTGTTGTATTTTAGAGTAATAATGTACAGCCCATTAACCACCTGGGTTCCTGTGCATAGCATTGTTTCCCTTCCAGTAGTCAAAATAAGTGTCCTTAAGATCCACTTAATGTGGATTTGGTATTTTTGTAAATGTGTACTCAGAGCTTTGCCAAATGGTCCCCCTGTTCCATCAGCTTCCTGATGGACTTCACTCTGTAACACAGCAGAAAAACATTCCTTAAAGATGGCCTCATTAGTATGCTTCACTGCTCATTGACTGCATTGGAGGCTACACATTATTTACAGATAATGGGTGTGGTACATAGAATGAAGCAATCATCAGGGAAGCATAATATACTAGACTGGCATTCAGCCATGTGCTTCTACCAAGAATATGAGTACTTAATTGCAAACCAAATTTAAACTTTTCTTCCATAAAGCATTTTTCATGCCTAAATCTGAGACATGTTACAAAGGGTGAGGGCATAATATGCTTATTTATAAGTCATTTGAATCCTTTGATTTCCCATGACTCCTCTCGAAATGAGAAAAAAATAGCACTATATCACTTAGATAACTCAAGAAGAAGAAGGAGGAGGAGGAGGAAGAAGAGGAGGAGGAAGAGGAGGTACAGGAGGGGAGGAAGAGAAATGCATAGAAGAGACTACCCTCATTATAGTTTTACTTAACACTGGCAGTATCTTTCCTGGAAACTTGTCCCATCTTTTGGTTTAGAGTGAGGTCCCACTGAGACAGATGAAAGGACACGGAGGGTCAGAGAGTGGCTCAACAACGGAGACTTTCAGTACTACTCTGCACCCCGACCCTTAGAAATATTAATGGAGCTCCTAGTTTTCAAAAAATAACACTTGACTTTGACAAGAATATGTTTTTCTCCAGCACAGTGGAGGATGAATAAAAGGACACACTCCTCACTGAGAGTGGCCCGAAGTGGTATCAATCCAAAAAGAGAAATCAGGGAAAGGGAATCTTAACATCTCAAGAGAAAGAAAAATGGATACAGTGCTACCTGCAGTGTTAAAAATGTGCAAACTGATTCCAATCTCCTAATTGTATTTCCATAGCCATTATATTTAAAATTAGGAATGAATGAGCATGAATTTCAAATGTGAGAGCATATGTGAAATAGACCCTAGATATATGTGATCGTGAAAGGCCTTTGAAGTTCAGTTTTGTTATAAATGTGACATTCCTATACCATTACATGAAATTCCAACATCCTCTTTTCTCTAAGGTATGAGCATTAGTTATAAGTAGTTTTACAGTCTGATATTTTAAAAATTGCCACGACCTATCATTAGTCTTATTTATTAACTTTTCATGAAGATTGTTCACATACCAGCATGCATTCTTACAATTGAAGTCATAAAAAGTTGATTTTCAATTTCCTAAATGACATTTGGTCTCTAATTTTCTGGAATTAAAGTATAGTGTCTGACTACTCAGACTATTTAAAAAATATCATCAGGCAAATCTGGATGAAGAATTCAATACATTTGAATTGCTTAATGAAGATGGACACTTGGTTTAGTGGAAGTTGGTTCAATTAAATTATGAAGGGCAATAGATAAATGAGTACCTAACTTAACCTTTGTTCTCCTCGCTGCGTTAGTTTCTGCTGCTATTCCTAACCCTTCAGAAGTGGACAGACCCTTTCTTAGCTGTGCTTTGTTCTTAGCCTGGAAGTTCCATTGAGACATTTTCGCTGAGTAGCCATGTTGGTATTTGAAATACTGGGGGCATTGATTCTAGCTTTGTAGTAACATGCAAGCCACCACAAGACAGCACAGTGATAGGTGGTGGACTGTAGAAGAATGAATTTATTTGCATGATGGTGTCTATGAAGAAGATTGAAAGTACCATTGACTAGCAGAGGAAGAAACAAGCCTCATTTGCAAGCAGGAAAGCCAGAAAGTTCCATACAAAGAAGGATGCCCTGACTGTCTCACCTATACTTAGGACATGTTACCAGGAGAGTCTAATCCTTAGAAACGGTCATCATACTTGGCCAAGTAGAGGGCTATCAAAACAAGAGCAAGAATATCTAGGGGATTGGTTGACATGGTGGCTTAAGCAATGGTCTCAAAACTCACAAGAATTGTGTGTATGGCACAGGACTGGGCACTGTTTTGTTCTGTGGTACAGGAGCTGACTGGGAGGTCGCCAAATTACCAATAAACACAAGTTAGTTTACGATGAGCCTGGGCCAAAATAAGAAAACAGTAAACATTTCTGGATAGTGTTTACTGTATGTCTTTTTGATTACTCAACTTAATTTAGTTGGGTAAAATGGGAACCTCATCCGTTCATTGCATGGATAAAAAGATTTCTCCAAAAATCTGAAGGAACAGCAATGAACACAATTGACAAGGATTTTCTCAGAAACCTTGCCTCGCCTTTTAGGCAGGGCACTGTTATATTATTTTCATATTATTTAAAGATGGAAATATGCACACTCCCCAAGGTATTATCTATAAAATTATAACAAAATTTGATGAAGAATTTATTTAAATATGCCACTTTGAAATGGGTTCTTATCTAAAAAAATAACTATATTTCAATATCACAATGGAATTTTCACTTCTGATATTTTATTGCCAGCTCTTCAATTTACCAGACAAATGAGTGAAACTTCTTAATAGGAAATACATTGTTTTATTTTACTCTTTACCAACATCAGACCAAAACTGCTCACAGTTCTTTCCAAGATATAACAGAGAGGAAGGTAAATGAAAAGTATAATTTACTAGCATAAAATTCAATGCAGCTAAAGGATAATCTGATTTTAGCTGGGGAAAAGGTCCTTTGGCAAACTGTAAAATATCGACCACCATAGAACATCTATGACTGGCAAGGAGTGGGGAGAGCGAAAAGAGAGTGTATTTTCTTCTTGGACTCCACGTGATCATGCACTCACTTGGAAGCCTGGTGCAGAAACACCATGTTAACCTTTAATGCTTCAATCTCCTTTCCAGGAGACCTGATATTTTCTGGGAAAAAAAAAAAAGCATCCTGGCTGGTGATGTCTTTTTCATGCGTCAAGAGTTACTACCTCTTAGTCCTACAATCATATCATTAATAAATCAAAGAAACCTTACAATGCGGGAAGATGGATATTTCCTTTCAAATAAGAGACCTCTGCAACCGCTGGTTTCTTCTCACTTGGTATACAGGGCTAAAAAGTGCTCCCTCTCTAAGGAGTGAGGAGAAGCGTCTCCAGAAATAAGAATCAAGGATTTAAGAAGCCACGCTACATCCCAGGGGTCAGAGCAGGTAGCAAGACTTACTAAGAAAGAATAATCATGGAATGGTTCAAAATGTAACCTCATTGAGATCCACTACCGAGAACAGGGCTTGGCTTCCTGAGAAATAGTCTAGTTTTGTTAAATGAAAAAACAGTGGCAACTAGGATCATTCCTCACGTTGCTTTGAAAAATGAATGACTAATAAGTGTGAAAAATTGCCCCACGTTTTGCAATGCACTGCCTTTAGTTTTAGAAGGAAAAACCAGTGTCTGTGCCTCTGTGGAGGAAAACAGAAATGCCTCTTTCATTTCCTTTGTGCATTATGATGTGTACTGTAGCACTAGTGAACAAAACACGGGCTACTGGAAATGCTAGAAATTGGCTTTTTTCATGCTTACTGGAATATTTTGAGCATTTTGAGCTTAAATTCTGGCAAAAGCTATTCTGTAGCCTTGTTTCTCTAGCTCTGTTTTCATTTAAAGATGGAGCGGTGTAATGTGTGTGCGCTCACAGTTGTCCACATTTTAACTTTTAAGTCAGTCATGGGATAACGGATAGAACAGGCACATGCATCGTTATTGCTCTCTTACTAGGACGTCTTGTCTATGAGGTGTCGGGAGAGTTGATTAAGTTAATGAATGAGGTACTAGCCGGTCTTTGAAGTTAGCTTTGACTCCATTAACTGGGAAGCTTATTACATTAGCGACACTCACAGCATTCAGTGAGACTTTGGGCTAATGAGCTGGATTAATTAGCTGGTATTAACTTCTAAAGACTTTCCTTCTATAGCTCTGGCCTCTGAATTAGAAAGAGTGAAATCTCCCCAACAGTGTTTAGTAAGAAAACATTCTATTTAAAAGAAATATACATATATTATGAAATTACAAAGTAAAAAAAAACACAAAAAACTGCTGAAGAAGATAACATTTCAAAATGTGCATCTTCCCTTTTCATGGAGATGTTTCCTGACATTTCAGTGACATACAGAAGAGTACAAACTTTCTTCTAAAAAAACTTAAGAAAGAGCAAAACTATATGAAATGGAAATGAACAAATATAAAATTTATGAGTACACATAGCATATTCTATTTAAGACTTAAAAAAAATCCCTCTCAGAAATTTGTAAAGTGCATTTCAAATCAACAAACACACTGCCATTGGGGAGTTGTCAGCACCAGGATCAGTCATTTTCCTTTTATTTCTACATTAGTTTTGTACTTTCTAAAATGTCCAAAGTAGCCTATTTACTACAAGTACCAATGCATGGGTGCAATTTCCTGTACAGGTTTACTTTAACTGTATTATTCTGTCCTTGTCACATAACTACATCCATCTTATCTAACCAGAAGGCAACTGGATGTGTTTCTCATGTTTGAGCCACACTTATTTTGTGACCTGTGATGGGCAAGTTTGTTATGCCAACATGGCCATAGAAGATTGGTGGGTCTGTTGTGACGGCATGACCAATGAATACACAGGATGAATTAAAGAGCAGAGATTGGAAGGGCTCAGCAAGTCCCGCCCTCTCTCTTGCTTTTGGATCTTTTGACTAGAGGGCTGCCTTGTTCGTCCTGTGCCTTGACCTCCAAGCAACACTACCCGTGGGACACCTAATCGTGGACTGTGGAGCTGTGAGTTGAGGTTCCTTCAAGCCCTACTTCACCATGCTCCTGGGATATACAGCTCTTGAGCTGGGGACTGTTGGACTCTGTCATCTGGCTGACTGTTGGCGACCTGCTCTGCTGTTTGCTGCCTGTGACCAGATAGCCTGGATTGCTCTACAGAGGACAACTCAGCGGTCCTCAAGACTTGAAGGACTGCCAGTCTTCTAGCTGCCTCACATGAGTGAGTTGCACCGAGCAGTTTGTACTGCTTTATAGATTGCTTAACTGTTTCTTTCTTATCTTATATACTCTTCTCTATATATAAATATATAAAGAGAATCACTAGTGTCCTGGTTTTATTTCTCTAGAGAACCCTCTCTGACACATAACCTCACTACATCCTTTTTCTTTTTTTTTTTTTGGTGAGTCTCACTGCTCTCTGGTGGGAGTAGGAGGCCCAGTCTTGCTCTTGGAGAACTTCTGTTGGATTTGAACCACCAAGCCAGTGGGCCACAGTCCCACACTCAACCCCTATGCCACCAGAGCTCAGCCATCTACATCCTTTTACACACAGGAAAATCACATTAGTAGAGGCAGGTGTTCAGTAAGAGTTAATTTTTCAGTGTGAAATAAAATAAATTTAAATTCACATGGAAGAAAATTAATGAGTTCTTTACAGTCATGTGCCTTTTAAAGCAGACTTGAACATCCAACATAGAATAAAAAAAAAAAAAAACTAGTTGACAGACACAGAAGAGAAAAAAAAAGCAACATTGATAGAATGAGATAAGCAATCTAATTCAACTCATTTGAATGGGACAGAAGGGTAATGAGTGTTGCATTTTTTTAAGGCAGTAAAAAATGTATTTAGTCACTTCAAAGAAGGGATTAGCCCATTTCCAAATTGCTACTAATATATATTCTGCTGGCGTGTATTTGAGAATAGTATGCAGAATAATATATAAAAAGTCTTGGCCTCAAAATTTAATAAAATGTGTTAAGGTCTAGGTTAATGCTTAGATCTGTGCCATGGAAGGTATACCATTAAGGAATAATTATGTAAGTGAACTTGCTGTCACAGTTCACTTATTTACACAATCATTTATTCATATGGCAAATATTTATCACTGGGATTGTCAAACGTTTTCTGTACAGGGCCAGAAGTCTATAGTTGAGGCTCATAACTCACACAGTATGCTTCATAACTGAAATGTCACAACTGCTCAGTTCTGCTCTTGTAGCTTGAAAGTAGTTATGAAACAGCCTGAAAGTTTCTGCCAGTGAGTCTGTGACACTCTTCATGACACTATAGGAAAGATAAGAACTGCTCTTGTGGGGGTCCTAGGCTGTACATTTTTTTTTTGGTTTTTTTTAGGCATCACTGCCTTGGTGGTGGGAGTAGGAGCCCCAGCCTTTGCTCCTTTGAGCGGGAATTGAACCTCCATCCCAGTGGGCCGCAGTCCCGCGCACAACCACTACGCCACCGGGGCTCAGCGGCTGTACATTTTTGAAGGATAAGAAAAAGTCATATTTCTCTCAATGAATGGCTGGGGCGTGGCAACTGCTGTTTTTCATTCAACCATCTACCAGGAATCCCCAATGCTGCCCAGGACCTTGAAAGCAGGCATACCAAGTGAAGTGAATCTCACTTCCAAGGAGTCCATTTCAACTGATGGGGACCCTGTGAGACAGAATAGAACTTCCCCTGTGGGTTTCCAAGACCATCCATCTGCACATCTTTCTCCCTGCTGCACTGGAGGCTGGCCCTGCTGAACTTGAGATTGTCAGACCAAGGTATAACGACCACCCCACTGAGTTTCCCAGATAAGGTCAACAGATAAGTATGCTTCTGTTTTGATTATCTTTCTTTAGGAAGTCGGAATTGCATATAATTGTTCACATGCCCCAAAGTAATTTTAAAAATGTTGTTTCCCACCTATTGAAAGATAGAGGAACCATCCTTATAGCATGCATGCTAAAGAAACAAAACAAACAGTGAGCCATGCTTGTCTCTACATGTGTCATTTGCTCAGCCTAGATTCTATAGGGAATGTGGTAGCATACATGGTGATCAGTTGTGCTCCTACCTTCAGAATTCCCTCCGTGTGAACCCACTAGTCACTCCTCTGGAGAGAGGTGAGACTTTCTGCTCCCGCAACGATTTACCATCTTGGATATCTCCCAAGCAGGCAGTTTCACCCTGTCCTACTGGGCCACTGTGTTAGTCTGGCAGACTAGAACAAATTTCATAGACACATATATGGATATAAGGAAAAGGTTTATATACAAGAGGAACAGGACATTGAGAAAACATCCCAGCCCAGTCCAGTTCAAAGTCATAAGTCCAATATTAACTCATATGCCCCAAATCAGTTTCTAATGTCTCCTTCCAACTCACGAAGTCACAGGTCAGTGGGTGCAGAATCCCGGTGCTGGCAGAGGTCTCCACAAGGCTCCTCGCTTCCAGGGCTTAGGGTCCATCAACAGCATCCAGTGGTGATAGAAGCAACTCATCGCTGGCAGATGTCTCCATGTGGCCGCCCTAGCTTCAGAGGTCTGGCTCCATCAGGGCAAAGCCGTGTGGCCTCTCCACCGGCTCCTCTAGCTTCTCAGACGCTGCCATGTTGTCTGGTCCGTGATTCATCATCTCTGAGCCTAACTCCCAACAGCTGGGAGATATCATCTCATCTTCACGAGGGAAATATCGCGAGATTGCCCGGAGATATCAGGAGAAAGCCATGCCCACACAGAGGCCTCATTGGCTACTCAATGGCTATCTCCAGATTAACAGGCTAGACTCCATCGCTACAGCTCAATCATGAAATTAACATAAGCACATGACTGACTCAGCCACTATGATTTGGAATAAACTCAATAAATGTCTAGTTTTTGTTTAGATGTATCAGGTATTTGGTTTTGTATATCCAAAGAAATGTTTCCTGTGATTTAGGCATTGTTCTAGACTCCAGACACATTAAAAGGAAAAGCAAAGCAGTGACTGCCAAACCGATTTTATACTCATGTGTCAGAGTAAGTCTCTCCTCCACTGGCTCTTTGATGATTGACTTTTTTGTTTTTTGTTTTTTTGGGCATCACTGCCCTCAGGTGGTGGGAGTAGGAGGCCCAGCCTTTGCTCCGTGGAGCTGGAATCGAACCTCCATCCCAGTGGGCCGCAGTCCTGCGCACAACCACTACGCTACCGGGGCTCAGCCCAATGATTGACTTTTAACAAATACCTCTCCCGACCTTTGTTTTGTGGTGTCAGTGAACTTGAATGCTAACAGATTCCTAACCGAGCACAATAATTATTTACATCACTAATATTGCTGTGTTTATAAACAAGTTTAAAATACTCAGTTGTACAACAGGTGCTAATTTAAAAATGAAAGAGGACAAAACTGATTGTAATTCACGGTGCTTTACACAGCACAATCCAAGTCACTAAAAAGGCAGAGGCAGAAAACTGCTCCCAGCAGTGGCTATTGCTGATAGCCTCGTGAAGACCTGGGTCTTCTCCTCTAGCAAAAAGCCTTCAGTGGCTCCCAGGGAAAGACTGAACTCACACAACCTCACTACTTGGAAGTCCGACTTGAAGCTCCAGGTGGAATTGCTGGGTCACCATTCAGGTGATGTAGATCAAATGTGCCCAGTAGGATCAAAAGCCCAGTGACCTTTTAGTGAAGATCTTACGTGACTCTTTTAAGCTATTGAACCCGCCCCATGTGTGCATGGTGGCTTGTAACACACAGCCAGAGAGAACTTTGGTGATTTTGTAAAAGAAGGTAGTTGCATGGGTCATCTGATCATAAACATTTTGTGGAGAAGTTAAAAATAAGCCTCCCCTCTTCTCACCCCCCTTTCTCAATTTTGACAACTCCTTTGGCATATGTGAGCCTGTGGTTCTCATCATTCCTTTTGCCTGAAATATTCTTCTACCAATTCTTGGTCAAAGACTTATGCTTAGCTTCAAAGTCTCAGCTGATGAGTCTTGTTACTAAAGAGGTCTTGCTTAATTCCCTTTTCTTCACTGTCACCCTGCAGCTCCCTGTTCCCACAGATACATGTTCTGCAAGTTCCTGTAATGATCTGAAAACCAAAAATATTTTCAAAGTACATAAGTGCATTTACTAGAAGCTATGAATAAATATATCTTCGTGAAACCCTCTGACATTTATTAAAATTGTTAGTGGCCTGAACATCTTAAGGGAAACAAAAATCCTAGAGACTTAGTACATAAAAATGTGACTTACTTCAAAGTCATGTCCCCTGGCACACTATGATAAAAAGACATGAAGACATAGTATAGGTAAGCTTTGCAAACTATCATTGGAACACAAATCCAAACAAGCTTCCTAATCTCTAGACTTGAAAAGAATGTGTCATTGAATTACTCTCTAACCTGGAGGAAAACCCATAACCAGGTCATTAGATCCTTGGGCATCACACTGGTCTCTGTCCAAGGGAGCCACGAAGAAAAATTCACATTTTCCTTCCTGTTGCTATTGTTTTCATTGTTGTTAGGGTTCATTGAGTCAGTTTGGATTCATAGCAACTTCACACACAAAGGAACAAACCATTCTAACCCTGAGTGTTACTACCTTTGCTCTCATCATTTCAACCACTGAATGTTTTTTTTTTAAATCTTCTTTATTACTCAGCCTCTACTTTACCAGTCATGATATCCATCTCTATGGACTCATCTCTCTTGGTAATATGTTCTAAGGATGTGAAATGCAGGATTGTCATTGTGAGTTCTAAATAGCATTCTAACTATAATTCTTCTAAAATAGTTTGTTTGGAAGCCCATGGTATATTTGATATTCTTTGCTAAAACCATAATTCAAAGAGATTAATATTTCTCCAGTATATGTTATTCATTGTCAGCTTTCTTACATATATGACGCAAGAGAAATTGTCATGACTTAGGTGAAGGATACCTTGGTCTTCAAAGTGACATTTCATTTTTACACTTAAATAAGGCTACTGCGACAGAATTGCCAAATGCATTATGTTGTTTGACATCTTTATCAGCTCCCTGGTGATGTACTGCTGTAATCATTTTATAGTTTTTTTTCAGGACATTGTGATATTGATAATTAATGGTTTGATCAATTATTTAGTCTTTTGGATCATATTTCTTTGTAATGGGCTCAAATATAGATTGTTTCCAGTTGACTAGACCACTCAGTTGTCTTCCAAGTCTCTTGGCATCGTGGAGTGAACATTTTGAGCATTAAACTCATGCATTCAAACTTCTAATTTGTTAGTCCTTCATTTCCTGAAATCATTTTTATCCCCAATGCCAACAGTGCAACTTAGAATTATTTTTCCTTCAAAACCATTTCTTCTTGTTCATATGCTAAGTCTTGAAAGAGTTGAATGTTGACAAATTATTTTATTAACACAACTATGTGTTTTTCCATTGTCTCCTGATTATTTACCCATAGTTTTTCCCATAGAAAGTTTTACATTGAAACTCAGTGTTTGAATATGTTCTACAGTTCTTTCAGGCTGAGAAGTTCAAATATAAGCACTGATTTCTGTTCATTCATGGAGGGACAGTACAAATAGTGTCTGTTGTGCCCAATGAAGTTGCCATCGTTCAGCCCTTGTCTGAGGACGCTGTCCATTTCAAGTGCTGAGTAAACCTTCTTCCCAAGCCGTCTCATAAAAAATGAAAATGTAAGCTCTTCAAACTTGGATTCTACCCACCAAACTGCCACTCATACAACTAACAATTGAAATTGTTAGTTTTAGTTTTGATGATCTTTCAATTCTTAGTTTTGATGATCTGATGCGAAAGAAATGTTGTGAAATTTTACTTAAGTACTTTGCTCTAACTACCTCCCCAAAAAACTCATCAAGTCTCTACATTTTTTTGGGGGGGGGGCATCACTGCTCTCTGGTGGTGGGAGTAGGAGGCCCAGCCCCACTGCTGGAATTGAACCTCCATCCCAGTGGGCCGCAGTCCCGCACACAACCACTACGCCACCGGGGCTCAGCCCCAAGTCTCTACATTTCAAATCTGAGTATATCTTTATTAGCTTTCTAAAATAAAATTCTACATAGCAATATGGATTGCTTTTCTGTTCTCTGTTCATTTTCTCCACTGAATGATCAAAATGAAAAATATGCTGAAGTAAGTATTTCTTTGTAAGCTCCATGAAGACAGTTTTTTTCTGATTGCTTTGGTTCTGTTTGCTTGGATCTGGACTTCTTGAAGTCCTTCAGAAAATGTGTTGAAAAGATATATGGATTTATGTGATATTTTCTACAGAATTGTGCTTCCATTGGAAGAGAATTAATTTCAAACTGCGACCTCTCCTTTTTCCATATTCATTTCCACCCTCATCTATGAATGGTAATAGTGGTCTTAGTACCACACATACATTTTTTATCTACAAAACAGGAGGGTGCTCACCCCAAAACCTGATTGCTTTTCAAAGCTGTTTATTTATTTGGTTAGTTAGCTATTACAAAACAACCTGACCACCTTCAAAGAACTCTCCATTACACTTAATACATTTGTCAAATCAGTGATTCCCATTCTTGTAAACATTTTCCAAAGTCACCTATTTGGATGGGTGACAGCACTTCCCTCATTTTTTTTCCTTTCCATATTGGCAAATTGTTGTCCTTTATGTTCCTTTTCATTCACAGAAACAAAAAGAATTCATGTGGACCAAGGCCAGGATGGTAAGGTGCATGGGGCAAAAGAGGCGTGCTGAGTTTAGTTGCTTTTGTTGTGGTTTTGCCAAAAGCTGGTACGCTGTGCTGGTTGCATAGGCAGGGGCATTGGTAAGGTGGCAAAACCAGTCTCCCATGTGCCACTAATCAGACCTTCTGCATGGCACACTATTACTCTTTTTAGAACCCCTAAAAAGAACGCTTGCTGGACAGTCTGATCTGGTGGAACAAACTCTAAAAGTCTAGACTTCTGTCTGTGCAGGAAGTTGACAGATGCTTAGAATGAGTTTTATCATCAATTGATATCTCACCTTTTCTAAAACAAGAAAACCATTCAAACTCTTGAGTTTTCCCTGTAGCGCTGTCTTTATAAGTTGTTCAATATTACAGTCGTCTCTGTGGCATTTTTGCTCTCCATAGCTGCACACGTTTCACAGAAAATGAGGTCCTTAAGAAACTGCTTTCATGAAAAAAATTCTGTGGCCAGATAGAACCTTTCCAGGTGATCCCACTGGGCGCACCTGCTCAGAGGGAGTTGCTCAAGGCTTGCCTAGCAGGAAAAGTGCTCCTGCAAAAGATCCATCTCCCAGAGCTTTTTCCCAATTTTCTGTGGTGGGGATACCTCTGATATTTGCATGGCTGACATTCTGCTGAAAACTGAAGTTAATAAGATGACTGTTGCTGCCCCTAGTGTTACTACCAATGAATTGACCCATCCGAGGGCCTGGTAATCTAGTTCACATGTTAGAAACTGCTTAGATTCATTCAAGGTCTTAAGAAAACATATATCCTAATAGAAAAGTCTAATGTCAGTCACTTTTACAATGCAACATCATTAATGCTAAAAGGCATTGGTCAAAGAGTACGACATGGAAGCCCAACGAGGAGTGAGTTTATTTTCGGGTAGAATCTGAACCCCAGCAACGGAGTTTCTCTTTTTTCTGTAGTATGGCACATGATGCATATAGGCGATACAAACTGCTCTGTGCTTACTACCCAGGTGGAATATGTAGCTAAAGTTAAGTACTCTTTCAAATCACAAACTTTCAAACTTATTCAAACTTATTAGGTTGTACAAACTCAATTCTTCTGCTTTGGACCCCATTGACCTGTGTGCCTCAGAATTGGCTAAGAAATGGAGTGTCTCACCTTCCTTTCACTTGTCATTTCTGTATGCCAACCAAGCTACCCTTAGAGCAATGGTCTCACCCAGGGCTATGACCTAGAGACATTTGAGGTTGTTATTAAGTGCCATTGAGTCGATCTCAACTCAAAAAGATTGTGTTAGTCTGGGTGGACTAGAGAAACAAATTCATAACACTGCATGTGTATATGAGATATTTTTATATAAAGGGTATTTGTACATTAAGGAGACATCCCAACCCAGTTCGGTCCAAGGTCTTACGTCCGATATTAGCCTTTAAGTCCGACACCATTCTATATATTCCTCTTCAGACTCACGAAATACAAGCAATGATGCCAAATGCAGAACAATCACAAGCCGGTGGGTAGAAAGTTTTTGTATCCAGTGGTGTTGTGAACATGTCAGCGCTGGCAGAGGTATCTCTGTGACTCCTCTGGCTTCAGAGGTCTGGTTTCATCAGGGCAGGTCCATGCGACATTTTTAGCTCAGGACACTAGTGTCTTGTCATGTGTCTTGTCAACTGCAATGTGTCCCAGGCAAGTCAGAAAAGAGAGGGACGTGTCTCTTACCTCCAAGGAAGAAGTACCAGATGTCTCAGAATTCTCAGGAGATGGCCATGTCCACACAGGTCTCATTGAGTATGATGTGATTGACAGCCTCTACATCTTACTCCTTAAATTGACAGTTACATAACTAACACAGTGATCCCAGAACAAGTTCTAATTGGCCTATAGGTTTCCAAGATTGTGCATTTTCATGAAAATAGATTGCTATCTCTCCAAGGAAGGTTGGTGAGCTTGAACTACCAATCTTTTGCAATAGCAGCAGTGTGGTAACCTTTGTGCCATCTTGAGCTCTTCTCTTGTTACAGACCTAGGTTGTCTAAGAGCAACCTTCTGAATGATTGATTAGTCACCTGAAATGGAGGATACTGCCTTCATTGTAAGTTAATCCTTCCAATACCCATGGAACGCAGCTAGCCAAACTACATTGCCTTCCTATGGGGTTCATGCATAGTGGCTTTCCCACTGACAGA
Source organism: Nesogale talazaci (assembly GCA_004026705.1). Classification (NCBI taxonomy): domain Eukaryota; kingdom Metazoa; phylum Chordata; class Mammalia; order Afrosoricida; family Tenrecidae; genus Nesogale; species Nesogale talazaci. The sequence continues at coordinate 114,249 of PVJH01000619.1, forward strand.
GGTTCTGCTGTCAGGAGGGTACCCAAACTCCTGAGATTGGGAAAAATAAGTATAGGCTTAGAGTTAACGTTTTCATAAGCACAAATTTTGTGATTTTTCAAGTCTCTTTTGGATTTTTTTCCCCTGGGAAACAAGCATACTTCTGGATTGCTTATATTATGAGTGAGGATTAACTCAATGCCAATGAGTTTGATTTGGCTACGTTTTGCATCCTTTGGAAAAGGTCTTTCTCTCAATAATTTCATATCCATTGGGGATCCTATATACAAGTACTCTAAATTTAATGGACTTGTAAAAGAATCTAGATGGTAATGTAGAGTCTAAAGGGATATATGTATCCCATAAAAATATGTATTGAAATTAATATTTCATAGCAGAATTTTATAAGGGCTTGTTGATATAGCACCCCACTATTAAGGAAAGCATAATATAAACAAAAATAAATTAAAAACAGGACACACACCTAAATCCCATTTACAGACATCTCATTACAGAAGGGTCACAAGACAGTGATGAGTAAGCTGGGGTGCGGTATAGCACCCATGAAATACACAACATTCCTCTAGTTCTTGAATGCTCTCCCCTCCCACTATCATGACCCCAGTTCTAACTTACAGATCCAACTAAATTGGAGAAGGTACACTGATTCAGATAAGATCATGAAATCCAGGACAGGTAAACCCCCAGGAAAAATAATGGAAGTAGTAATACCATGAGGGTATAGGAAGGGGTAGCTTGGGGAGAAAGGAGTAATCCATTACAATGATTGATGTATAACACCCCTCCCCCCCAGTAGGACAAATGACAGAAATGTGGATGAAGGGAGACAGTGAAAGTAATAATAATTTATAATTTATGAAGGGGTCATAAGGGAGGGAGTGTGGGAGTGGAAAGGGGAAAAGAAGAGTTCAAGTAGAAAATATTTTGAAAATGATGATGCAAAAATATGTACAAATCCTTTAGGTACAGTTGATGCATGGATTGTCATAAGAATTTTAAGAGGACCAATTAAATCCTGTATTACATAACCAATTAAAAACAGACACATATTTGGTCATGAAAGGGTTAAAGATGGGGCATGTCATGGAAGCTATTGTGTGATTAACCCCATTGCCCACACCTGCCTGGAGACCACCTGGCTGAAAACAAATTATTTCCCAAACAGAAGCCTTAAAACACAGTGCACATATGTGTGTTTTTTACTCTGCAATTAAGTTTTCCTTAAAGAAAACATCAACTCATTGCTGCTAATTATTCCGTGTCACAATTTGAGTGTCTTTTAGTTGGTCCTATTCATATTCTTGTCAGTTATCATCCATTTAGTTATGTGTGCATATCACCTACTTCTTTGTCTAGAGTTAGGCATATTTCAGTTGGGTAAGTTTAACTACTCTCATTATACACCTGTTTTTTAAATAGCTACTTATAGGTGAATTTACCTTGTCTTGATGGCACAGCACCCATAAATGTTCAGTCAGCTGGAGAACTCCTTTGGCTAAACATTTTCACAATCTACTTCTTTTGTTTTTTTAAGTAATTTAATTTACTGGCATGGTAGTAATAGCCCATTCCACTTTGCACTAGGGGAACGAAAGGATATTTTTGTCTACTTAAAAGCTAATAAAGACTCCCACTGTTCAAAAATATTCATACCTCCCAATGATTTCCATCAAGTGATAAATTTAAAAGAAAAGAAAAAGAATTTAAAAAACCACATGTGTTAGTCAGTAAGTGATAATGACTAGGAGAAACTCGGGTAAGGATCATTAAGTCCATCTTTGCATTAAGGCAACTGGCTGGCCAGGTGCAAGGGGGCAATGAAAGGGTCTTTTGTGGCACAGAAAATAATAAGAGTTGACATATAACTGCTGAAATCAGCTATCTGTGGCAATAACTCATGGGAAGAAATGATCCATACATCTGAGTTCATTCTGAAGAAATTATTCCCCTCCAATCTACCCAGTATCTCCAACTCCAGTGATCACTCACACCAAAGATCAATGGGTTTACTAATGTGTTTCTTATTGTTACTTTCCATCTGGGAATATAATATTCACATGCTTATACTGCTCCAGCAATATGCGCACCTTTGTCACAATGAAATTACATTGGGAAGATGAATTGATTAATATGCTTTTGAATAACTACTGGACTTCCATACTAGTCAATAGCATCCCTGTAATATTCTACATGCCTTTCTCTGTTACCTAATTTATTTCCCAAATTGTTGATAACATTTTTACTTTGTCCACTTGACCTCTACTCCCATGATTCTTTCCATTCCAATTTACATAAATACATGTTTGTATCTTCTGTAGGAGCTTCCTGTGATTCAGATATCCTGTATTCTGTCTTTATCTAAGCACATTACTTTTAATCTACCATGATAGGCTACTGTTTTTATGTAGTTCTCCCTACCTAATGGCCTTACTCTGTGTATCTCACATAACAACTGTTCCCAGTCCTTAACAATGTGATAGTTCTTAATTCTGAACTCTAACTTAATGGTAGCAATTCATATTGGTTTAGCAATAAAGGTTCAAACTCATTGAACATTAATAAAAATGCTTGAGAGAATTACTATTTCTTTACAATGCCAAATTAGTTGTGGCTCTCTGAGGTTATTTTTTCAACATAAAATTGAACCCTCTGGGAGGTGCTAAATGCTTAATACCTAGCCATGGACTTTAATTGACAAATGGAGTCATAATATAATGGATAGATAAATTAATGCCTTCAAACCGGTTCATTCCTATGTACATAATAATTACCAGGAAAACTTGTGAAACTGTAGATTCTGATTCAGTATATTTGGGATTGGAAGCACACATTCTTAGCAGGGGGCAGAGCCTAATGAACCTGCATGAAGCACTGATTTCATTTGACAGGGATGCCAGAAGGCAATGAAAACACCATTTGCCAGGATGGCAGGTAATTTTTACTTAACTAATTGAAAACATGATAAGGCCACATTCTCTTGTAAAGTAAATATGCAGTAAATCTCATTGATTCAGACTAACTAGTGCATGCTCACTCAATGAGGATCATAAATTATATAGCATTTAGTAGACAAACGAAAACTATTTCACTGTGTGAAACAGGAAATTTGTGTTGAAATCCAGCAAGTTACTAGGGAACAGTAGCCTTTTCCACCTCAATCTCTTTGATAAGAAGGTAGCTTCTGTGATGGGACTAGTGGTCCAGGAGAACATTGTGTGCAATCAGGAACCGAAAAGCCTGAGGAAAATGGAAGGTACAATGCAAAGCGAGCCCTGCTTTCTCATTGCCTGTTGTCAATGGTTTGGCATTGTCAGAAGTTGATGGAAAAGTTCAGGAAATATTTCCTGATATCATGACAACCGTAAGTAGCACAGACAAGACCAACAGCCCATTTCCCCACGTCAACGACAGAGTGGCAGTGGTCCACTCTAGGCATAGTAGTATTCTCATGGTTGTGCACCACTAGCATGGCACCGCTCAACTTTACAAAAAGACATATGTATGCTGTAGCAGTGAGGAAAAGAATATGGTTTCAGGTGATGGGCTATTTTGTGAGGAAGTCTTGCTATTTTTCCAAGACCTCTAGAAATAAGTTAGAGATGTTTTCTTGAGAGAGAAAGGAGTAAAGATATGAAATGTAATAGAGTTGTACAGGCCATTCTTGGTATTTGCTTTATGCATTGTGCTAGCCCAAGGGCTAAAACCCAAGGCCTGTTATGTGGGCAGTCTGAAGATGGGGAGACCTTCCACCACAGACAAAAGATCTGGATTTTGGACATATTTGATAAGAAAGAGCATTATGGGTTTTTTTTGAGCATTATGTTTTATATCTTTCTTTCTTGAATGTTTTCCTACATGTTCATTGCCTTCTGGCATTGATCTTTTTTAATATGGGGCAATCTCTCAGAAAAGATGCAGGGGTAGGGATTTATTTTATAATTTTCTCTTTCTGGTATGTATTTTTAGCAGATCCTTGGGATTCAAGCCGAGACACTTATGATTCACATATTCTGTATTTCTCAAAAATACCCAACTGGCCATTGTGACATTAATTCATTTGCCCGAGATCCTAATAATTATGGTGCTCTTTGTCTTTTAAGGTGATTTGCACCAATGGGCCATGGTGAGTAAAAAAATGATTCAGCTAGCTCTACTTTAATGTTTGCTTCTACACTGCTTAATTTGCACGGCTTACTGTGGTTCTGACTCCTTACAAACATTTTAGTCTCTCATTGAACAGCTTGTGAACAAAAGGTCCCATACCACGAGACCATGAACAACATTTCTTGTTATTTGGTTCTGATGTCCTACCTATTTTGAGACAATTATTTCATTTGTGCCACAGTAGAACTGAACTTCAGATGACTTTTATGATTGTTTTTCAGATATAGTTCTACGGATGTGCTCTCAAGAGAAACCGTTCCTTGGAAAAGGACATCATGCTTGAGGATGAGCAGTGAACAGAAGGAAAAACTTTTACAAGATGGATTGGCACATTCTTGGTAATGCTGGGCTCAAATAGAAGCACAATCATGCGGATGGTACATGAGCAGGTAGTGTTCGCTTCTGTTGTCCATGAGATCACTGGACCTTGAAGGTGATTCTACAGCACCTGGAAACCCCAGGAGTTCTTTCTTCAAAAGTATCTGTGAGTCGATATGAACCTTTAACTTTTTGGTTAGCGGTTAAGCATATTAAGAGTTTTCAATGCCAAAGGACATTAGCTAATTTCATGAGTCACACGAGAGTGCTAGAGGAATATCAGAGTGTTTCTTATCTCCATTCCATATTGACCCTGGTATTGTTCTCGTAAAGAAACAATTCAAAGCAATTGTCACTCTTCAGTAGTTACACATCCTGAGAACCTGTGGTGCAAGAAATTATCTAATGTGGTCCTACTAATCTTTCGTGGTCTTATAAATTATCACAAAATATCATTCATATAACATACAAATAATTTCTTTCTGCAAGTAACTACAAAATGGACAGAGTAGGACACCAACAGGGTGGTACCAGCTAGATTCAGAAGTGGTGTGGGATGATGAGGTCAGATGAATCTTGGCAGAAAGAAGAGAATACAGAAAAGATGTTTTAGTTGACTAGGCAAAGGTGTTCAACCGTGTGAGTCATAACAAATGAAGGACAATATTGTGAATGATGGGAATTGCAGATGCATCATTGTGTTCATGTGAGAACCTGCACAAAGAACAACAGGCAAATGACATGTTTTCATTGGGAAACTCTGCTCTACAAGAATTATATAAAGTGCTAAAGAGCAAAGATGTCCCTTTACCCAAGCCATGTTATTTTCAGTTGCATCGTATGCATATGAAAGCTGAACAATTAATAAAGAAGAGGATAGGTGGATTGACACCTTGGAATTGTGACTTTGGGGGAAATGTTGGATATTTATAATGACTTTATCAATGCCAGAAACATGAACAAAACTGTCTCAGAGGTAGTATAATTTCAATACTCTTTAGAAGTGAGGAGGGCAAGAACTCATATAATGGGAACATCAGGAGTGATCAGTAAGTAGGGAAGGGCATCATGCTTGGGAAATTGAAGGATAGTCAGTGAGTGGGAAGTCTCTTCATGCAACGAACTGAGGTGGTGTCTGGATCAATGGAGTCCAACATGACAACTGCTATGTGGCAAAATGGTATTATATTTTGTTATGCATGAGATCTTATGAGTTATCACCATCTCAATTATACCTCACAACAACAATAGCACATTGGATTTGGGGATCGATCCATCAGTTAATATAAATAAGGTTCATGGAACCCTTTTAGGAAATTGGCTAGTTTGTGGTCTTTCTGTGAGTAGAGTGGTTTTGAAACTGATCATGAGTTTGCTATATAATAAGCATCCCTTGACAGGGGCTGTGGCAGTCATGTGCTTATGTTAATTTCATTATTGAGATGTAGGAGTGGAGTCTTGTCTGTTAATCTGGAGAAAGCCATTGAGTAGCCAATGGGTTCTCTGTGTGGGCATGGCTTCCTCCTGATATGTTTGGGAAATCTCGTGATATTTCCCTCGTGAAGATGAGAAGCTATCTCCCCAGTTGTTGAGAATTAGTCTCAGAGATGATCAATCATGGACAAAACAAGATGGCAGCGTCAGAGGAGCTGGAGAAGCCACATGACTCGGCCTTGATGGAACCAGACCTCTGAAGGTGGAGAGGCCACATGGAGAACCCTGCCAGCGATGAGTTGCTTCTGCCACCACTGGATGCTATTGATGAACCCTGAACCCTGAAAGTGAGAAACCATGGGGAGACCCCTGCCAGTGCCAGGATTCTTCACCCACTGACCTGTGACTTTGTGAGTTGGAAGGAGACATTATAGACTGGTATCGGGCATATGGGCTAATATTGGACTTATGACTTTGAACTGGACTGGGTTGGGATGCTTTCTCAGTGTTCCCTTCTTTTGTATATAAATCTTTTCCTTATGTCCATATGCGTGTCTATGAAATTTGTTCCTCTAGTCTACCCGGACTAGCACAGGGGCTTTCGAGGAAAATATGGGGAGGGAGAAAATCAGTTGAATGCTTCCCACCTGGACAGTCTGTCTTGAGGTAGAAACAAGAGTTATATCATCTCGATATGGTTGCTATGCGGCTTGCAGACAGATGAGGCAAAGAGCTATAACACTGTGTCAAGATCTTCAAAGGGACATTGGCAGAGTGAAGGATTGAAAAACTAAATCATGAGTCATTTCTATGACATCCTAGTGGGTGCTGCTCTTGAGTTTTACCTTGTTATTGCCCTACTAACCCACATCAATCAAATACTTGACCATTTCCTTTGTTTCTCTCTCTTGTTTTTTCACACATCTCATCACCTCCACCCTTGCTCCACTTTCCCTTGCTTATGTTTGAAAACCTGAGATCTTCTCCAGGCCTTGTAAGCTTTTGGCACTAAATATTAAAAGGACATATGAAAATATATTGTTTTCCATCAGAATGACAAAAATCATCAAAAATGGAAAAGATGTATGAAATTTCAATTAATCCTACTCCTGGTATTCAATAAAATGTTAAAACACAGAACCATAAGGATAAAGGGCAATTCATTGTCTTTCTTCTTTTTAAAATCTTACTATTTGGATCTTTTTCTTTTACTGCGGAATATGATATACATGGGGGAAGGTAGAAAACAAAAATGGATAGCTTAGTTCATTTCTAGAAACTAAACACCCTTTTCACCACCTTTCAGGTCAAGGAACAGAACTTTGATTGTATTCCAGGAACCCCATTTTGAATGTGGGTCTTTTTGTCTCTTCCTACTTCCCTCCCTTCTCCCACCTCAGAGCCTCCTCATAACCATCAAAATCTGCTTTTTTTAGTACTACCCCCATCCTTTTTTCTTTTCTTTTGTCATAGTGATTTTTGTGAGACTAACTTTGTTAAACTAAAGCGCTAGTCTTTTAATAGAGGAATATAAGTTAATTTCACAAGGAATTTTTGACCAGAAATCAACTTTTGGTTTTAAAAGATTATACTCAGGAAAAAGAAAACACTTTTTAATGTATGTTCTAATATATATTTTGTCATTTGAAAGGAATAGTTTCTCTGAGAATAACTTTGAAAACTGGCAAAGAGCATCTTTGTTTAAGAAATGATGTCAGTAAGGGAAAAGAGTGATGAGGTGCAGCTTGACATGCAATAATCCTCCGGATGTAACATCTTACATTTGTGTTTTGCAATATGGACACTATCTTATATTAAAAGCTGAGAATGGCTGACATGATGATAAATGGATCCAGTGGTGGGTGAGTAAAATAAGATTTAGTCTTAAGTAAATAATATTGGCTTTTCGTTAGATCAACACAGCATTTATACCATACAAAAGAACACTTAGAATTGATACAGTTTAGCTGCTCTCCACACACTCGATGCTTTCTAAAGAAAAGTTTAAATGATTGTAAAGGTCCACAATTACCTTTGAGTTCAGAAAACAAAAAGAACATACATTTTCTGTTTTCATAACTCGGAGCAATGCACATCATACCAGTTTTAATAGTTAAGCCTGGAAGTCTATACTTAAAATTCAAAATGGTCTTCTATTTTGCCCTCCCCTGGACAATATGGTTATGTGCCATTCACTGGGGTGATTTTTACCTTTCATGTGATAGAATCTGGACTTGATTCCAGGACTGGTCCCATGTATATCCACTCTCTATCAGTAGAAGCTAAAATGTTGCTATGATTTTAGATAGATTGAAGCAAAACTTTCATTCCATGATGGATGAGCAAGAAGCTCATAGTGATATACTTCAAAAATATGTCAATGAAAACCCTATGGTTGACAATGATGGGATCCTGTTGTATGAGTTTGTCATAATTTGGGAGCCAACTGGACAGCAGCTTGTAATAGAAACTGCAAAGCCTGAAAATAAAATGAGGCCATTTATAAGCCCCCAGACCCCTTGCTACCCTAAAAACAAACAACACATTTTTTTAAAGTTCTGGGTGAAGCTTTCTTAATATGTATTTTTCTCACTTGACAGGCATAAAAAAACTGTCTCTCAGTTAGTGCACCTGTGGAGTGTGCCGGGAATGTCCTATCTGGCCACAGTGATTTTCTTTTTTAAAAAGCTGTTTCATGTGAACCTTGTTTGTTTTTTTTTTGATGGCCAATTTAAGAGAATAGCACGTGGCTGTGATTTTATGTCTCCTGTTTGGGAAAAATGCTACCGAAATTATTGCCATGTTGCACACATCTTACAAGGACAGAATTAAGGGAAAAACATGAAGCTAAGAGAGTTTTTCTTATTTCAAAAGAGGTGGAATGTCGATGAATGGCAAAGCTCCTTCTGAACTTCCATCCGACAACCTCCAGAATGGATGAAAAGGCCAAATTGTAGTGCATTTGAAGTTCACTCCATAAGATCAGACTGTTAATCAAGCTTTCTCTTTAGAGGTTCTGAAAATATGGCCTAACAGCACGCTATAACAAAGGTCTGTCTGGGGACAGGTTTTGCCAACATGACAATACACCTGCTCACACAGGCATTTCAATGTGCCAGATTTTGGGGTTTCTTTTTGCAAAAATCAGGATGCATCTCTTGCTCCATGCACCATACTCACCTACCCTGGCTCCATGACACTTCTTTTTGTTTCCAGAAATGAAAAGAGACATGAATAGATAGTGATTGAATGACATAGAAGGAAGAAAGAAAAATCAACCAACCAAGGGAGGTGCTGTCAGTCAAACAAATGAGTTTGAAACATGTTTCCAAGAATAGTATCACAGATTTAACAAATGTAATAGAGGGTACTTTGAAGGTGATAAGACTGTTTGGTAAAAACAAAACAAAACAAAACAACTTTAAATACAAAGCTTTGAAATACTTCTGGGTTCTTTTTTTTAAGAGGTTACCCTCTGTCCTTCTCATGGCAACTTTTTCTTGTGCATTTTCCTTTTTATTTGGGGGGGGGGTATCACTGCCCTCAGGTGGGAGTAGGAGGCCTAGCCTTTGTTCCTGTGGAGCCACTGCTAGAATTCAACCTCCATCTCAGTGGGCCGCAGTCCCGTGCACAACCACTACGTCACCGGGGCTCAGTCCACATTTTTCTTTTGAAAGACAAGGACCAAAGTCCACATGGATGAAGCACACAACACTATGTGATCATGAGGTATTGATGGAGTTGTGACAGGCATCTAAGACCCAGAACAAAATCACACCCAATGTGAATGGGCAGGGCGGGAGGTGGGTGTCATGGAGTGGAGACCCAATTCCCATCTTTAGACAAAGCAGACATCCCCTTATAAGGGGATAAACAATTGAAAAGTGGGTGAGAGCAGATGGAGGATTATGTAAGATCTGAAAATAATAATATATAATTTATCAAGGGTTCATGAAGAAGCTGATATCCGGGGATCAAGTGGGAAGAGAGTGCTTTGAAATGATGATGGTGGCCTATGTACAAATGTGCATGGCACATTGGATGAATGTATGGATTGTGATAAGAGATGTAAGAGGCCTCAATAAAAGTTTTTTTTAAAAGAAAAGAAGGATGGGTGCTGGATTCTTCTTCCTTGGCACTATGGAGATCTCATTAAAATCAGAATATTTTCATCTTACCTAAAAATACTTGGGATTTCTGAAGAATTGGGAGAATTGTTTATTCTTTGTGGAACATTTGAGAATGCTTTGTAGAACACAACACATGACATTAGATTCTGCATGACACCAATTCATGGATATGTCTTCTCTGGATGTGTGTGTAATTCTTGTTAGTGTTGTGGCAGATTTGAGGAAATAGATAAATAGAGCAATATCATAACATTTCTTAAGCTAGGACTCAAGTTCCTTTAAATGTCTCCTCATAATTATCAACTAGTATGTGGAGTCATGGGACTGGAAATATATATATATATATATATATATATATATGTGTGTGTGTGTGTGTGTATATATATAATGGTATAGTCATTCTAAGAGGCAGGGAAATTTCATTAATATCTCTATAGAATCACTTGGCTCTTTTGCATTTATAAACTGGAACACTTCTTAACTCAACAGAAACGATCTTGAAATATGACAAAATAAGATATCTCTAGTGACTGCATCTTGTTCTTTTCACTATCACTAAGTTGTAGGACTCATACAACTCATTTAAAGGTAAAATGAAGGGATTTAATTTTGTCTTATACAAGAAGCCTTAGTGGCATGGGGGTTACATTTTAAGCTGCTAACTGAACATCTGGGGTTCAAATGCACCAGCTGCTTTGCAGGAAATAAAGATGAGGCATTCTGCTTCTATAAAGATTTACAGTCTTTGAAAAAGAATGGAAGCATTCTGCCCAAAGGATCACCACAAATCAGCATTGACTTGATGCCAGTTGGTTTAGTTTGATTCTTTCACTTGCCTGATCCTGTGTGTTTCATACAGGGACCTTTCCTGCTGGGAGCAGTTGAACGTGTTTATATAACTGGAGGGGTGAAATTAATTTGATGAATTGGGAATTTGGGAATCACTCAAAAGGAAGCACACTTGAAACTGGAAAACATGTGTTTGATTGTAAAGGTGCAGTGCGCAATGCCAGGTAACAGTTTCTGGTTTAGTCCAAGGAGCAGATAGACTTCATAATCTAGGAGCTTGTTATGCATGCCAAATACCAAGTTTTATTTCAGATCTTTTACATATGAGTGAGCATTTTTCAAGCACTCTTTGTGGCTCATATACATATTGAAGCTTTTGAAGCACTTCTTTAAAAGATCAGTTGTTCCACAATAATCATTCATTAGTGTTATAGTTAGAGGGAATCCTATATCCATACCCCTATATTTCTACATATATATATATATATATATATATATATATAAAATCAGTGGAATCCTTGTTTTAATTCACCATCAGTAGCATTACTTGGGACATTGGAGATGTACATTTCTAGGGTTGCGGTCCCAGGATCTGTTTTAACAGACCCTACAGGTGACTCTGTGCAGTGTGACTTTTAGAATAAGAGACGCAGAATCACCAGATATAGATCATCCAACTGAAAGTATGGTGGAGGAGGGAAAGCAGGAATATTTCATAGATAGTACAATATTTAAAATATAGCATGACTTATTTAAAATGAACCTTGAGTGTTAGTTCTTTTTCCAACTACATAAATCTACATCTTTTAAAACTCATAAAACATGAGTTCCTTCGGGGCACCCAGTGGCCAACCAAGGAAACATTTTGCTGTCCTGGGTGCCTGGCCACCATGTCGACCAGATGCCGGTTGTCAGTCTCCAGTAACTGAAATGAGCTGGATTTGTTACATTTGGGTTGGATTTATGTCCTAGGTCTATAGCTAGGACATATCTGATGTCTGATAGGTGTTCTCCAGTTATTTCCAAATGTTTTCATTTGAGTATGAAAATATTTCCAGGGAGGGGGAGGGTTCTAGGTCATTCTGCTTCTATATTACAGCCTTCAAAAAACCTATGAAAGTTTTTGTGTGTTTTTTTAACAGATGAGAAGCAGTAAAATACTTTGAGATGCTCTGGTTGAAAGTGAAAATAAAGGCAAATAGGCCAAACCCCTTGTCATTAAGTCAGTTTTGGCTCCTTGTATCATTCCAGGGCTGTCCTCCAGCCTCTCCTACCCCACTGATCCCCAAAGCTGTGGTTTTTATGAGAGCAGATGGCCACCTTGCCCTGCTGGAACAGCTGGTGGCTTCAAACCTGTAACGTTTCTGTTCACAGCCCTATGCTGAAGGCCGGTGCCACCTGAACTTTGGATGCCATTGAGCATGCTCAGTGCCCCTCTTTTCACCTACTGATCATTTCAAAAACATCACCAACAAAGTCAGGGAAGGACTTTTAACCCCCAGTAGTACAATTTAAACATTTGACATACATAAATTATGTCTCCATTTCAGGCATTTAAATTTCTAATTGTTTCTTGGTCCCTTGGAGAGCTTTTCTAGGTCAACGAAGTACTCGCAGTGTGCTATATGTTCTAAGAGTTCAAGTTCATCTTGCCTCTGATAGTTTCATAAAATAGTATGCAGCCAATTCATTAAAAAACTTAATTTAAAAACATGACTCCTTATTTATAGAAAAGATTCAATGGAAAAAATGACTTTTTGACTGTCAAATATAAGCTCTTGAAATCCTTAGATTCATGTTAAAGGCATTCTTCCTGATGCCTGACCATCTCCTCTTTTTCTATGTTAGATGGATTTAATTGTTAAGGATCTTTCCGAGGTCACATAGAGGTTGTTGACAATACAGGGTTATGGCCACAGATTCTTAACCTTCAGGGCATCTCACTCCCCAGTCAGAAGAAATGATCAGAGGACAAAAAAGATGGTGGGAGGCAGAGGTTGGAATCGCTGCATTATCTGTTTGGAAACACGATAAAGTAATGAAGTACTATCCATTTGCCATGACCTTAGAAGATTTCTGTGGGATTTCATGCAGCAGGAATCAAACTAAAGAAAGAAAACAATGGCTGACTCAGAACTCCGCAATCTGATATAGAAGTGATTCAGGCGAAAGCCCACAGAGAGACTCTCATTTATAAAAATGAGGACTGGAAGTGCAGAAGGTGGGGATTCATGGCTCCATGTGGAAAATCCCTTGAGTCATCGTGCACCCTAAATATTCTTAAGTAGCTGTCTTGGTAGATGGCACAGTGAATACTGCAATTTCTAGCTTTGGATATGACCCCTTCTGGGACAGTAAGAAGACTATATGATTCCTCTTGATTCATTACCAGGTAAACAGAAAACCAGTTCCATTTTAGTCTTGCTTCACCTGAAGACATCTATTGCTGGAGAAAATGCTGAAATGTATAACTATCAGCATAGAGAGGATCTTATTCTTGACAGATACTGGGCTTGGATCCATGTCTTTGCTTCTAATGCAGTCAAATCCCACATTTAGAGTTTGTTTTCATCAAACAGTTCTTCAAACTAATATCCAGAAGGATTCCAACTCCATCCATTTGAACAATGAGAGATTAAAGGAAAACTCTTTCAAAGGATTTAGAGGAAAATCCCTGTCTAGAATTTCCCTCATATCATCAGAAAAGAGATAACAAAGTAAGCATTAAATATAGGAGTAAGGTGTGAAATAGAAGCAAAATTTCAGAATAAATTGAGAATAAGAGCGTATTGGTGGTGGGAAAACAGGAGAGGGAATTTAGCAATGTTTAAATAAGTATATATTGGGAGTATACTATTAAAATAATGCAAAGCATTTATTGAAAGACATGTATGAAAATATTTATCCTGCTATAAAACTCAAAACATTTTAAGAAAAGCTAATCTGGGTTTTCTCTATGTAGGCAAATAAAATAATAAACTTGCATGATCATTTAACATTAGAAGGTGAACATTTCCCCCTTAAAATTGAATTGAAAAAAATGCTAATTTCAGACAAAGTGTACTCAAAATAAAGGCATCGATTATAATACAAATTTTTATATCCTCTTGGAGACAAGAAAACAAAACAAAAACCATGATATAAGATTTATTGCAATATTTAATCTTGCAATAATGGGCAACTAACTTGTAATATCACAGAGGTATGCATGTAGATGCAAAGGACAAATTATAACTTGCAATGGTATTTTTGAAGCAAAATGACTCTTATGTGACACTGCATGTTTGTGTGCATGAAAGAGAGTAAGTGAAATTTAGAGAGGGATCCCTTAGATAATGAAGAGCTCTTAAAGTTCAGGTATTTGGACTCAACATTGACCTTTATTTATTTTGTCCCATCTTATAAATATAAAGTTATAAAAATACGGGAATGAGAACCAGAATCATTTACTGTAACACACAATTTGAAATTGAAAACCAGGGATACACAAGTAATCTACCTATTCCACTGAACCACGATGTCACAAACCAAGATGTTTTGATGATACAAGCCACGCTGCTTTCATTGCCTCACACTCATGAGAGAGCAGAGTAATAAAAAAGGAAGACAAAGAAATGATGTGGTCCAACAGTGGTATATACAAAAAAAAAATGTTGACTATAACATGGACTGCCAAAATCAAACAAAATGAGTCTTTGAAACAATCTAACCAGAATGCTCTTTAGATACCAGGATGGCAAGACTTAGGCTATATTTATTTCGGACACATCATTTTGAAAGATGGCACTACTAAAGAACCAAAAACTTGATAAAGGGCCAAGAAAGCCGTCAAAGAAATGGGCTGCACAAAAGCTCCAGCAATATGCAAAGCACCTCAAGATCATTAAGACGGTGTCATATGTCCCCATGAAGCAGGGACACTGCAAAGGTAACTAGCAACAGAAATCACAGTCCACCCCATAGACACTTGCACTTCACTTTCTAAGTAGACACGACTTTGCACTTCATTGTCATCATTAACATAACTTTCTCATTTAGGGAGACGCTGATGCAAGCAATTACTTGCATTGATCAGCTATTCAAGATGACTTTCTATTTACCAGAGAGTTTTGAATTTACTCTAAAATTTCTGGCCTCTAATTTTCTTCTTCTTTCCAGCCATTTTAAACTGTTATATGACAATTCTTCCCTACTCTTTATCTAATCCAGAGCCTGTATTGATCCACATTGCACCAAACTTCACATTCACAATAAAATCGGACCTATTTTTCTCACTATTTTGTTTTGTGAGGGTTGAGTTCTTCCATCATCTAGTAAAACAAACTCAATATTATATTATCAATAAATCATATTAATGCTATGTGGGAAGCCAAGGTTTTCAAAGTGAGTACAATGTTAATTTCAAACATATTCAAAAATAAGGCAAAAAGTGGTTTCAAGAGTGATTTCTTTCATGTAAATGTAGAATGAAATGCAGGTATAAACTACCTGAACATAGTCTACAAATAGATAGCTAAATGAAGATGACATTACCTCCATTTCATTGTGTTGGCACTGAAACTTATGCCAATTAATGCACATCCTTATAATAATTGCCTTAAGTAGGTTTCTCCAGTATTTTCACAAATGGTTTAACTGAGCCTAAACACAGGGCGAGCTAGCAGCAAAACTTGAATTTAAGACCAGGTTACTGTGCTTAGACATTCACAGAACCATCTGGGAACATTTTTTCCCTTACAAACATTTTGCTCCACATAGATATTTCTTGCAAACATTTCCTGTGTTTGAATTCAGCAGTGCTCTGCATTTTAACTGAAATATTCATTTTTAAGTATTTTAAGAATGAACTAAAAGAAACATATGCTATGAACTAACTGCAGTGCTTGGGACTATCTAGATAATTCATTAAGAAAAATGTGGAGGGCTGAGCCCCGGTGGCGTAGTGGTTGTGCTCGGGACTGCGGCCCACTGGGACGGAGGTTCAATTCCAGCAGTGGGGCTGGGCCTCTTACTCCAACCACCGGAGAGCAGTGAAGCCCACAAAAAAAAAAAATGTGGAGGCTGAGCCCCAGTGGCATAGTGGTTGTGCGCGGGAGAGCGGCCCACTGGGTTGGAGGTTCAATTCCAGCTCCCAGGAGCAAAGACTGGGCCTCCTACTCCCACCACCTGAGGGCAGCAATGCCTAAAAAAAACAGAAAGAAAGAAAGAAAAATGTGGAAATGGATAGGTGAGAAAATATAAATTTTAAGTAGGGTTGTTACTTCCATTTATCTCTAGTTTATATGTGAAAGTGAGAACATGCATGTAATTTTCTAATAAGTGTGGTGTTTCAAAAATTTGAAAAGTTGGTGATACATTTGTATCTATTTCATTTAGTGTTTCATCCTGCTTATAATTGTACTACAAAAAAAAGTAGCATAGGTGCTGCTGGAATAATATTCTTGTTTCTGAAGTTATGTACTCTATTAAGCTCAGATGCTTTGAAAATGATTATATAAAATCATATCTACTGCCATGAAATATTTTCCGTATGCATGTCCAAATGAAAAAATAGAGACCAGCAATTAATTTGTTTTCATCAAAATAAAATATACGTCCTGCTAGAGGATGGATTTCCACTCATGTTGATTCGAAATAGAGATTCTGAGACTACAGATATTTAGGGGACCAGACAGCCGCACCTTCTTACCTCAGAATAGCTGGTGGCTTTGAACTGACTAATTTGGGGTCAGTAACTGGACACTTAACCCACAACGTCAAGAGGAATCCTTGAAATAATTACTCCATAGATATCTATAGGAATAAGTATGATAGTAATGATTTTTAAACTAAGTGATGAGATTGAATTGATTTATACATTATCATATAACCAAATAAAATGAATAATTGTCATATTTTTGAAATTTGATATTGTGTATCATTGTTTACTTGGATTTATTGTAGGCAACACTTATTCTGAAATGATCAATATAGTTTTTATCTGTATTGGAATGCATGGAAAGCCTCCTATGCCTTATTAATATCAATATTTTAAAACTGAATAGCTTTTAAAACATGGCGATGATTCTATTAGAGGTATTGTGGTATTACAAAATATATATTCACTATAGATATTTTGAATAACATTGCGTCAAGGTAGAATATTTTCCTATGTGCATTTGCATTTGTTTACTCTCACAATGATGAAATAAAAGACTTCCAAGTAAGCATGCCTTAAGGAAAACTAATTAGATCATCATGTAGTAAATGCTTTGATTACAAAATTAATTATTTTGCACAAAATTAAGTCGATCCAAAATAGAGGTTCACAGTCAACTACAGTAAGTAAAAGTTTGTACTCTAGGATGCATTGAAAAATCTAGGAATTTTCATTTTATTCTGTTCTCTCCAAATTCTCCATAAACAAATTAACTTTAGTTGTCATTTTTTATATAATATGGCTACATCATTCAACTTAATCTGCAATATTATTTGTATGCCAATCCTCAGAAGATAGTTTGCTGCATATATTCTCCAAAAGAAAGTATGAACAACTAATTGAAAATTCTGATAATGTGTTTACATTGACATTTGCAATCTGAGTAGTCTGACTGCAATTTTATGAAAGAAAACGTTTTAAATAATTGATCTGCAGCATTGGTAATTATTTTCTCAAACATATAAGTAAGAATTTTCTTAGGCAGTTAAGTACATGGAATAAGAAGTCTGACAAAACTAATAATTAGGCAAAAACTAAGGATTAAGCAAAATAGACATCACTTTGGAATTAAATACTTTAATGTTATCAAATACATATTAAAAACACTCAGGAAATTTGCAATAAAAGCATTTTATTTTTATTCATTTATTTTAACAGAAAACATTTTTCATGGGGGTGAATTATAGTTTAGAAGAGAAGCAGATTTATTTATTATATTATTTTGGCCACTTATCATCTTTTCTCCATGGCAGATCAGTATCTTTTTAATTTAGAATTTCTTTCAAGAGTGTATATGTTCTACAAATATTTTCTCTTGAGCATAAATTTATAATTGCTTTCATCCTATATAGCCATAAAAGGGGAAATAGCCTGATGATCTGTATTGAAAATAAAGCAATACATTTATTTTAAAATGTGAATAATTGAGATGTTGCAAATACACAGTGGAAAATGGAATCAATTTAGGTGTAAAGGAAGCTAACTAGATCTACCTTTAAACTTATAGAACAAATTTAAAACGTTGTGTTCTTGAATTTTAATGCTGAAAGTTGAAAGACAAACCAGCCAGTCAGTCTACCTGGTTGCCCGAGGAAGAGAAAGACTAGCTTGTAGGGCCATAAGAAACAAAATGTACTTTAGCTAAGAATATCTACAGCCAAAATTGGTCAGGGGCAGTCTGTCTGATTGCTTTCTGAACAAAAGGCACTTCAACAGAAGGATGGCTAGCTGCTCCTAACATGTTAATAGTTTGTGAGTTCAGAAAGCAGAAGGCACAAGAGGGGGGTTTGTTGGCAAGCTTCATCTTCACCCTCACTTCAAATTCAACTTCAGCTGGGAAGCATGCCATAAGTGATTGGAAAAGAAGCAAAAAAAATCTTTTCTGGTAATTTCTTTCATGAACCATTAAAGTAAGGTACACTAGATATTTTTATCAAGTACTTAAATTTTCTTGGAGTATACATTTGAAATTAGCAGAGATTTTATTCTGGAGAATTGTGGTACATATGGATTAAACTCAAGATACACAAATGACAAAAATGTACATTGTTCCTCCAAAATGTATCAACTTTGTTTATCACTTATTTGTATACTTCTTTCAATCGTGTATGGATTGTATTATCAGAATACTGAAATAAAATTAGATAAGATTAGAGTTAATAAAAATCAGGAGTATATGTACTGTAGCACCTTTATCCTTAAGGGAGTTGTTTGATTTCATTTTCCTTTGCCTTTTTTCCATATTCACATTAAAGAACAGAGGAACAAAAATAACAAGCGATCTAATTGCAAAGAGGTGGTTAGAATTTAAAAATATCTGGGGGAGTTACTAGTGAATTCAGATAATTTCTCCCACTTCTTTGATTCTTACTCTCTAAGTGGCCCCTTTCAATTTCTTTATCTTGTGTCAACAGGCTGTAAGATTTCTGCAAAGGAATACATCGTTTTCTTGGCTGACAAACCAAGAATAGTTTCCTTAAAGAATGCAGAGGGAACTGAATTTTCTTATTGCTTCCCTTGCTGTTTCTTTTCCTCATGCCGATAGCATCAAAGTCAAAGCCACTCCAGTCAGCAAGTCCCTGACACCCTGATTGGCTGGATACAATGGAAAATTCTTGGGGAGCAAATTTCAGCACCTTTTTCCTTCTGTTTCCAGCAAGTGTCTGGTGACTCCAGAGCCCAAATGTCTTTCTAAAGAAAGAATATAAGTATGCTCTCAAAAATGTCCTCCTTGCTGTCCACAACTAGAGGGAAAATATGTTTATATGTGATAGAAAAAAATGGATAGACCATTTTCTTTGCTGTAAAGAAAGTAGTAATTAGACAACAAAGAGAGAAAGAGATAAGTGGAAAATAAAGATGTATGAGCAACTTGATTTTATCATGAAGAAGATTATGCTAGAAAAAATATAAAGAGTGAAAACTGGTATAGGAATGTTTGTGTTAGAGTTTAAAATGTATAACCTGCTCCATTTCTGTATTGATATTTCTCCTTTTTCATTTCTTCCTGCATTGGCAGAGTCAGTCTGTGGTGGATAATGTCATGTATTATTTCCCATTATTGTATAAATCTGGAATATCAAATAGCCAGCCAGTGATTAGGTATTGAGTTGAAACTAGAGAGTTGTTAAGAACAGAAGGATGTGCTTGATACAATGGATGAATGTGTGGATTGTGATGAGCCGTAAAAGTCCCCAATAAAGTGATTTAAAAAAAAAACAAGAAAGAAAGAAAATGAAGCGTCAATGGACCTAACAGGATAACCTCAAACTGTGGTTAGATGTAGTATTACCTATTTATTGAATATTGAGAGTTACAAGAGACAAAGAGTTGTGTTTAAAAGGAAAGTTATGCATTGGTTATAGAAAACTTTTATCAGATTTTTATCCTGGAGGTATTTTAACATGTATGCAAACAATAAAGGGCTTCAGAAAGTTCATAGAAAGAGACTATATTATCTTTTAATTCAAGTTTTCCATAAGTTTTTGAGTGTCTTTCTTTTGCCACCACCACCACTGCCCCCTGGACCTATGTAATTATTATTTATGGAAAATAAATGTGTTAATCTGGGTAGAATGGAGAAATTCATAAACATGCATATGAATATAAGGGAAAGGTTTATACACAAGAAAAAGAGAACATAGAGAAAGCATCCCAACCCAGTTCAGTTCAAGCTCCTAAGTCTGATATTAGCCCATATGTCCAATACCAGTCTACAAATTCTTCTTCTAACTCATGAAGCACGGCAATGACAGCTGGACAATCAAAGGCCAATGTGTGCAGTCTTGCGTATCCAGCAGCAGTAGAAGCATCTCAGCACTCATAGGGATCTCCCCATGGCCTCCCAAGAATCTCAGCACTGGCAGGTTCCTCCATGCAGCTTCTCTGGGCCCAGAAATTTGGCTCCATCAGGTTAAGCCCATGTGGCTTCTCCTCTGGCTCCTCTAGTCTTCAGGAATCAGGATCTATCAGCATGCTGTCATCTCATCTTGTAAGTAGTTCATCTCCAAGGGACTGAGTCAAATCTCTCTACTCCAATCAGGAAATACCATGAGACTTCCCAGAATACTCAGGAGTAAGCCATGCCCACACAGAGGCCTCATTGGTTATCGCCAGATTGACAGGCTAGACTCCACCCTACACTCCCAGTGCTAAAGTTGACACAGAGCAGTGACTGTCACAATAAACATATTCAAGAGAGAAGATATTGATTTTGGTTTTCCCTTCCTTCAATGGGGATATTCATTTTTCCAAATATTGATAATTTCATTCACCCATTATTTATACTACATATTTTTCTTTTTATTGTTGTAATAATACACACATACAGTATTTGTTAATTCACTAATTTTACCTGTATAATTCAATGATGTAAGATATAGTGATTATGATCTGAAAGCACAAGTAATGTCCATTGCCAAAATTTAATGATCATAAATAGAAAATTAATGTTTTCCCATTTCCCCATCTCTGACTAATAAACTTTCCTATCTATTCATTTGTCTACTATAGATATGCTATATGAAGTGGTGCTCCCCCCAAAATATATTTTTTCCAAATCTATGTATTTTATTTAAATAACCTTATTCAAAGTACTCTTCATTGCACTTAATATATTTGTAAAATCTATTCTATTATTGAAAACATTTTTCAATTCATCTATTTACATGACTGACAGCACCTCCTGCATTGTTTTCCTTCACCTCTTCTGTGCCAGCATACTGCTCTCCTTTCATGTCACTCTTCACTTGTGGGAACAAAAAGAAGCCACAGGAGCGAGATCGGGGGAGTAAGGTGCACGGGAGCAAGAGAGTCGTGCAGTGTTTTGCCAAAAACTGGTGCACGAAGATGGTTGTGTGAGTAGGGTGGCAATACCAGCCCCCAATCTGCACAAATCAGGTATTTTTTGCCTCACACTGTTATGCAGACTTTTCAGAATCTCTAAATAGAAAGCTGCATTAACCGTCTGACATGTTGGAATGAACTCCAAATGCACTATCCCTCTCACATCCTCCAAACAAATGGGTCTCAGCTTTAGGGAGTACCCCTCATATCTCTATGTCTGTGGTTTCCTTGGTTTATTCTTTAAACTAATTATTATATATGTTTAGTTCCTTCATTCGAAATTAAATAAATTATTTAACACATATTCATTCAAATTTACATAAATGTCACAATGTTAGTCTTTTAAAACATGAATTTTAACAGAGTATACCTGTACAACACTTAGACACTTGCCTTGCACAGAAATAATTTGATAGATGTGGTTGATATTATTTTTGTTTTATGAGCCAATAGTATTCTACGTAACTAAACCAAAGAAAGGCAGAGTATCACAGAAAAAGAAAGGAAGATCTCCATGTACAGAAATGTATTTGAGGCATACAGGTTTTAGAGAAATATGGGTGGAACAGCAATTGACTCTACCTTAGGGTCAAAAGAAAATGGTAGAGGTGGGTGGAAAATCCAGTTGCTGAGAGTTGAAACAGAAAAGAAGTAAGCTAGTCATGTTATTTTCCATAGCTATTACTAATGAATCACTATAATCAGACACTATAGCATTGAACACAGAAT
Organism: Nesogale talazaci; assembly: GCA_004026705.1. Classification (NCBI taxonomy): domain Eukaryota; kingdom Metazoa; phylum Chordata; class Mammalia; order Afrosoricida; family Tenrecidae; genus Nesogale; species Nesogale talazaci. The sequence goes on from PVJH01000619.1 coordinate 136,356, forward strand.
TACGACAATAGGAATGAGTGAATAAACTCTTTTTGATTCAATCAGAACTAAGATGAACTTGAACACAAGGTCACATTTACTAGTATTAAGGAGTCAGCAAAGATACAGAGTGTAATGTTCTCCCTTTAACCTGTATAGACTTCACAATGGCTGAGATTAATGATAGCCAAGGAAAAATAAGAAAGACACTTTCAAAATAAGTGCAAGAAAGCTTATAAAGCAAGGTTACATTTAGATCAAACTTTAATGGCAGCTATTTTAAGGTAATCACAAAAGAGGGAGAAGCTAGGATATAATCTTGTAGCACTGTGTGTCTCTGTTCAAAGTCCTTTTTATCATTCTTTCTATCATTATAACCCCCCCCCCCAAAGAAAACCCCTGAATTAGTTGGGGGAAGAGATGATTAACCTCTCCATAATCAGGGACTCTTTGTCATTTTTATATTAAAATTTATGCTAAAGTAGTAAATCCTTTTGTCTATGAAGTTACAGTTGCAAAGGGATTTTGAGAAATAGAACTTCATTTCATTTCTTGTTATTGAAAAGGCTTATTTTAATTTTATTTCATACATTTTTGCAAGTAACAATGTTTATTCTTAGAGAAGACATTTCTTATATGAAATCAGTAGCTACTACATGCCACCTGTATTCTGGGTTCTCTATTTTGTGTTTTCTCTTTCACAAGTTTCTTCTCACTTAAAAGCAGATCCTAAAGAAGTAAAGAAGTAGAAAATCATGCATTTTAGTGTCTGGACCCATTAGAGATAAAGTTAAGCTTTGGGGTTACAATTATATGGTCAATATTTCTTCTAACCCCAATTTCTTTAAATTCCAGAGGCATGGGAGCAAAAGAAAGAAGGAAGCTACTCAATCCTATCTACTACTCCAACCCAGATATTATTATACACCGATGTTGTAAGGGAGAATTACATAAGTTGTAACAACTTCACTCTGCATTATTATTGTGTAGTTTAGCCTTTGTTATATGGGGCAAATAATTCAAGTTTTTAGCAATGACAGATTTTAAGAGATTTTAATTTAGATAATAGAGGACTTGATAAAATCAAAGAGAGTTATAACAACCCTACATGACTATATTAGTGTCAATAATATTAATATTTAAGAATTTGTTCTTGGATTCAACTTGAACCATTATTATTATGTATTGCATGCCCATGGTATATATAATTCATGAATGGCTTGCATCATCACAACATATTTTTAGGATGTTTTCTGGATAATATACCCCAAAATTTAAGAAGAAAGAAAAAAAGAAGGGAGGGAGGTGTGTGTGTGTGTGTGTGTGTGTGTGAGAGAGAGAGAGAGAGAGAGAGAGAGAGAGAGAGAGACTCTTAATGAAATGGACTGACTCATTGATTACAACAATGATAAGAAGTGTAGCAACAATTGTGTGGCTATGCCAGATTGAACAATGTTTCATTCTGTTGTACTCAGGGTCACTATAGGCTGTTGTCAATGTAATGGCACCTAACACCAATAATGACTTGGTTGGAAAATAACTGAGAAGTTTGCTTTAAGTTAAACCCAAATTGTTCTCTCTTTTTTCTCTCTTTCCATCCTGCAAGATCAGTGGTTCTCAACCTCTTTGGGGGTCGAATGTCCATTTCACGGGGGTCGCCTGGTTCATAAGAGTAACAAAATGCACTTATGAAGTAGCAATGAAAATAAGTTTCTGGTTGGGGGGTGGGGGTCACCACAACATGAGGAACTGTGTGAAAGTGTCGTGGCTTTTGGAAGACTTTAGGAGAACCACTCTGGTTTTGTTGTCCCCTTGATGTCTCAAGATCAAGAAATGCCTCAGGATCAAGCACTCTGTTATTAATGGAATGCTATTCCTTATCACTACATATTATATTGGCTTGATTCAGAAACTTTACATTTCTCTAAGAAGTACACAAAATTAATTCTATAAGTAAGGAGAACAATACTCCAAAGTTGACAGCCATTAATCAGTTTTCTCTCCTAGAACATGGAGTTAAAGTAGTAGTTAGTTTTGATTTGCCTGTCGCTGCTTAGTGCCCTGCTAGCCTGCAGAGATGAAAGGAAGAATCCCCCCTGTTTCTAAAATATATGCATAGACTCAGAGAAGAGAAAGAAGCACATGTAAGATTCTCATCCTATCAGAAAGTCAGACTCTGTTTCAGACTCACAGATTAGAACCAGAGAGGGAATGTACCAGTCCATAAGTACTATGTTGGTACAGTGGCAGAATGTGTTTTTGTTTTCATTTAAGTATGGAAAAAACACTCCAAAGAAAGAGACAGGATGATTTTATCATGACAAAGACTTAATTTACTGGCCATTACTTTGATTGCTTCAGATGATCAACACTTGTTATCTATAAACATATACCAAGAGACCTGTGATGAAACAGGTGTGCTTTGTCTCAAGTAAGACGGAAATAGAATGATATAAATACAAGCCTTTAGACTTGCAAGTGATCTGGGGAGATAAATGCCTTGTACTAACCCAACCTAGTTAAAAGATTTGTTAGGAAAAGCCTCCACAAAACACTTCTCTACCCTCTGTCTTGCTCATTTCAACAATGTTGAAAAACAGTATTGATGATAGCTCATATCTTTGACGAAAGTAAGACCCTATACCAAGCAGATTGTTTCCTTAGTACATTCAAAACTTAACAGGTCTTTACCCTACAGAATTTGAAATTTCGTAGCTATTTAATTGTTAGATGACTTAAAACCACCTATCAAAGCTTTTCTGGAAAAAAAAGGTATAAAAATACATTTTGGCTAACAAGATATCATAAGGAAAACAAAGAAATAAAGCACTTAGGGAAGAAATAGAAGCCACTATTCAGCAAAAATACTACATAAAGGAGAAAACTCTTTTCTTCCAAATGTATGGGAAAGCGCAATAGGAAAAGAGAAAAATAAAGTGGATGTTTCTGAATTGTATACAAACTTCCTGAAATTGAGGACCAGCTAAATTCCAGTGCCTATTATGTTCTCATACTGAGAAATATCATCATGCAAATTCAGGACAGAACCAGGTATATAGAGCTATACATTGTATAGACACACAGCAGATCGGCACTGTAGGATTCAGGGCTATATTTACTTATTTTGCCACCAATATTTGTCATAGGAAATCAAGACAAAACATTGTAATAAGCTATTTTCCAATAGGAAATAGACTTTCAAGCCCCAGAGAATTCTTGTAGAAAAGCTAAAATCAAAAACCAAACAGAAAATTCTTAACTAGCTTAGCCTATCACACACTCTTGTTTCTGTATCAGATCTGGGTCATAAATTTCATTACTTTCCAGTTTTCTCTATTATATTGCTCTATTTTAGAAGGAAAGTCAGTTCTTGTTTATATCAGCTCACAAACCTGTAGCCAGGCAGAATACTTAAAATACAAATGCCTGTATTTAGAGAAATGGATTTTCCCAATCATTAATATACATATACATACATGCATATGCACACATATATGTATATGTATAAGTGTATGTATATAATGGATTGCAGGGAAGAAAAGAATATCACATGGCATGACGATTGGTTCAATACCACAGCTACAGTATAATTAAGCCCCAGTGTGAAGAAGATGCTTTAAATCATCCTAAAAATAAAGAAGCCAAACAAACAGAAACAGAAGGTTAACATTATTCAAGTTGGATATCATAGACTATTATGTTACATATTAAAAGAAGTATTAAACCATAAAAACTATTATGTAGAAATGGAACATAACAGTTTGAGAATATTAATAATAGACTCTGAGGCACACTGTTTGGTACATATGTTATCATAGACTATTATGTTATATAGTAAAAGAAGTATTAAACCGTAAAAACTATCATGTAGAAATGGAACATAACAGTTTGAGAATATTAATAATAGACTCTGAGGCACACTGTTTGGTACATATGTTATGTGCTACACTTTGTTGGAAACTATTGATGATCCAAAGATAGAAAGACTTGCATCCCTGTATTATAACAGGAAACAACACACACACATACAAACTCAGAAGCAAAGCCATTGTCTCTGTGCGGATTCTACCTCTTTTCTAATCTGTAGGACAGACTATAAATGCCGTGGCTTTCTATCCTCTTTTATTTTATTTTATTTCATTTTATTTTTTTTAAATGAATCATTTTATTGGGGGCTCATACAACTCCCATCACAATCTATACATACATCAATTGTATGCAGGCTACATTTACACACTTATTGCCATCATCACTCTCAAAACATCCTCCCTCTCCCCAGGGCCCCAGTATCAGCTCCCTATATTACCCTTCCTTCCCCCCCCTTTCCCTTGAACCCTTAGTAATTTACAAATTGTGATTTTTTCTGTACACTGTTCTGTACACTGTCCAATGTATCCCAACACTCGCTTCCCTGTTGTCCGTGTCCCAGAGAGGAGGTTACATGTAGATCCGTGAAGTTGGTTCTCCCTTTCTATTCCTCCATCCCTCCACTCTCCTGGTATTATCACTCCTATTACAAGTCCTACTACAAGGGATCATCTATCCTAAATTTCCCATGTTTCCAACTTCATTGTACATCTCCTGGTCTATGTGGTAGAATTGGGGTCTTAATAGTGGGTGGGAGGCAGCATTTGGGAACTAGAGGAAGGCTGCATATTTCATTGCTACTACCCTGTATCTTAACTGTCTCATCTCCTTGTAAGCCCTCTGCAAGATGATGTCACCTATCTATTTTGGGACTTTGGGTCCCCAATCTGTACCCCCCTCATTAATAATAATATAATTTTAGCTGATTGATGCCCGACACCAGATCTCTTCACCACCTCATGATCACACAGGCTGGTGTGCTTCTTCTGTGTGGGCTTTTTATTTTTTTATGGCTTTCAATTTTTTTTTGTTTTTTTGGGCATCACTGCCCCCTAATGGTGGGAGTAAGGGCCAGCCTTTGCTCCTGTGAAGCTGCTGCTGGAATTGAACCTCCATCCCAGTGGGCCGCAGTCCCGCGCACAACCACTATGCCACCGGGTCTCAGCCTCTGGCTTTCAATCTTGATGGAAGTTGATTGCCACCTCTTTATTTCATGGAGTGGCTGCTATTTTCAAGGTGTCAGCTTTTCCACTGATAGGTTAGCATGTTAGCCACTCTCCTGCTGTGACACTGCATATCTCAATGTGTATGTATATCTAGGTCTCTGGTATATTAGTGTTGAAGGTGGGTTAGGGTTGAACTGTTCAACAGGAAGACCAACATTTCAGACCCAAGATCACTCCATCAAAGAGAAGTGGCTGTCTGTTTCCATGAAGATTGGAAGCTTTGGATCCCCCACATGCAATCCCTGAGTTGAAATTGATTTGAGGGCGGTGGTTTTGAATTTGGGTACACACACACATGCTTGCCTTGATGTGTGCATGGCGAGGGTGGGGTGGGTGGTTTTTGAGTGAGCTCCCACTCCTCAGAACCCTCTGCTTAACAGAAGGAAACACCACCCGGCCCTGGTCCTGCCCCATGCTCACAAATGTTCTATGTTAGGCTCTGGGTGCAGTCATTGTATCAGACCGTCCTGTTGAGGGTTTCCCTTGCTTTGGCTGCCACTCTCCTTTCCTAACCGTGATGTCTTTTTCCAGAAATGTGTCTTTCCTAAAACTATGTCTAAAGAACATGGGAAGAAGTCTTGCCATCTTCTCTTCCAAGACAGATTTACTGCTGCTTTTGTCAGCAGTCTTTCATAGTCCCATAATTCTAATTCTTTGAATCCTTCTCTGTCTTCCTTATCTGATTTCCATCTTTTACAAGCGTCCGAAGTGATCGAAAGTATCATGGCTTGGGTCAGGCGAACTTCAGTCCTCGCAGTAACATCTGTGCTTTTCCTCACTTTGAAGAAGTCTTGTGCAGCACATTTGCTCCGTGCAAGGCACCGTTTGATCTCTTGACTGCTGTTTTCATGACCGCTGCTGTGAATTTAGGCAAGAAGTCCTTAACAATTCAGTCTTACTCTCCTTATACCATTATGTGACCTATTGGTCCAGAGAGAATTTTTATTTTCTTTATATCAAGTAATACCAAGGGAAGACTGCACTCCTTAATCGTCATTAGCAAGTGCCTCAAGTTCGACTCATTTTCAGCAAGCTGTGTGTCTATATGCATATAATGAGTACATATACATGCACATATATGGGTATGTTTATAGTCTGTGCATGGTGAGATAAGGAATTGCATGCCCATAGCACAAGGAGCTCTAAGTGTAGTGTTTTAGTCACTATCAGAAAAGAAGCATCTCAGGGAAGAGAAGCTGTCTTATGGATGGCAATGTGACCGTGCTTGGCGATCATACCTCAGCTGAGTACGTGATGGAGGCAGCATTTATTGTTTTAGGGCTGCTGTTACAAAATAGTGACAAGAGAATAATTATAGAAGCAGAATTAGTTTTCTCACAATTCTGGAGGCTAATCATCTGACTTCGGGGTATTGGCCATGATGCTTTCTTTCCAAGTTCTTTGAGAGGGCAATTGTCCCAAACCTTTCTGCTGCTTTCCAGTAGCTTCAAGCTTCCATGGCCTGCAGCTGCAGAAGTGTCCTTGCTACCTGTTTCTGTGCATCTCCTTCTCTTTTACAAGGGCACAGTCATAATGCTTAGACAGCCTTTACTGAGGATGACATAATCCTCATCCTAATCTAATGCATAGATTCCATTTCCATAAGAAACAGGATTATGTTCAGAGGGACTGATGTTATGTCTTAACATATACTTCTCTGCAATCTAACTCAAATCACAACAGGAACCCTCGGGAGATCTAGAGTTCTCTTTGTTCGATGCATTCCCCCCCGCCCCCCCCCCCCACCCTGTAAACACTGGTCACTAAGTATTCTCAATTCCATCTCCTTGACTCAAGAAATCATCTGGGTTTTATCTGCACTGCTCTTCCTTATGTAAACTTTAGATTGCTAACACAAGTTTACCACCACTGGCTATGCAGAAGAAAGATGGGGCTGTACGAGGTTGTCAAGATTTGCAACATTGTACATATTATGGGGCAATTCTATACTGCCCTACAGCACCTCTCTGATTTGGAATCTACTCAGCACCAATGACTTTGTTTTGGGGCTTGCAGATGTGTTTTCTGTTATAATATAGGGATAAAGATCAGAATTAATGTGATGGCAGTGAGCACACACAAACTATACCATTTTATCTCCCTGACTGTTTGCAGTCTCTCAGGAATCACTGCCCTTGTTCACTGATGTTCAGTGTCTACAAAATCATTGTTGGATGATTTTTTTCAGAGATTTTTATTTAGTTTTGTTATGTTATTTTTCAGGTGGAAGGGTGGATTCTCTCTCTTTCAATACACCTTGACCAAAATGGAAATTTTCTATGGAATCTTTACAAATTTTCATTATTTGTAGCACTGAGGAACCTGATTATTTCTTATCAGCTTGAGAAGTGTGGCCACAGCTCAGAGCTGTGCTGACCAAAGGAAGATGTATGTACTTCCAAGGGACCTTCAAAATGTGCTTGATTTTTCCCTCACCCCCAACTCTCCTTCTCTTCCTCTCCTAGTTGAGTTTCACTCAAGGCCTAGAAGGAAGAATTAGTATCCCTGCTCCAGTCTACAGGCAGGATGCAAGGCCCAAATGATTGAAGTGAATGACTGATACCAATCACTCTAGATTTCAGAGGAACCACTTTCACCATCTGTATTCCTTGCCTCACTCAGTCTTTCCTTGTCTCTTCCAACAATCAGTGGACATTTACCATGGATGCGCACTGGCAAGCAATTGTTTCTAAATGATTTCATAGTGCAATTGTAGGTTGCTTCCCCCTCCACAACACCGCACATGGAGGGAAGAAGATTGGTTCCTGGAGAGTGATTGATGATGGACCCCCTTCAAGGCAGTCAGAAGTGGCTGTGTCACTTTGTAGTTGACTGAACCAAACTCTGCTTACTTACTGACTGGCCCTGATAGCCTCAGAAGAAAGAAGAGGTTTTCTCCTTTGCCAGAGGTAACCAATAACTAGACCAACCTGAAGAGAACTCCATGTGGCACATAGTCATTTGAGGTAAATAAAACTTTAATGTATATGGTAGACAAAGTAAAATGTTCAAATAGTGCAAAAATGAACAAAATCCCTTTCTTTCTTTGTCATGGAGTCGTTGCTGACTTGCAAGGACCCTCTGGGCTTCCTGTGGCTGGTCACTTTTCCTGGGAGCAGAAAGACGGAGGAGCTACTACTGGGTTTTTGTTTTCAGGTTTGTTTTTTTTTTTTTTGAACTGTGGACCACATGAGTTACAGCCTAATGTTTAACCAAATACCTGCCTAAGCAACTATTAATGCATAGACAGAAAGGCACCCAGTTATGCCAACAACCAAAGAAATTTAAACCAGCAAACCACTGCTGCAGTGTGTATACATAAACAAAGTGCTGAACCAGGCTTTGGACTATGGTCCATAGAAATGCCTATGTGTTTGGCCTTCTACATCTGGAATGGTAACTTTTGGATGTATGCCCATCACTCTAATCAGAGGTTCTATTTTTTTTTAAACATGGGGACCAGTTTACTATCCCTCAGAACATTGGATGACCAGCCTAGAGTTAAAAAAAAAAAACAAAAACTATGAACAAATTCACTGCGGGTGGGCTCAGGATGAGTTGGCTGTTAAGCAGGAGAGCAGTGTCAGTAAAAACACCTGACAGACCAGTTAAATATTCATAGCTTGAGGACCCCTGACACTAACTGATAAGAATGGTTCAGCATGCCTACCATATTCTAATAAAGAACAAAAAACACTGCTTATGCTCGAGATCTGCACTCCTACTGGGGACCTGGAATCTTGCTATGTGCCCAGCTAAGTGCTGGGATGACCAACTAACTCCCAGTCAATAGCTTGGACAGAGAGGCACTAACGGGCCCTCTGACTAGGCAATGCTCTGCTGGGTTGTCTTAATTCTTTGCTATGTGACTGTCCTGCAGGATCACTCTGGGAGGACACAGTTGATTCCTTCTGCCTTTTTTCCACAGTGTCTTTTCCTTTGCCACATGTTCTCCCTTCCTTCATGTATTCAGTTAGGCTTTGAGTATGACTCTAGGTTGATCCCATGATGTTTTCAATGAAACCGAAAACAGTCTCAACAACTTCTAACACATGGTAGTAATATTTGGGTGTTATGTATATAGAATTAAGCAATATATTTTGAGAATTTAATTTGCTCAATATTTTGGATAGTCTTTTGAAAGTATCTCTCCCAATTGGTCTTATGTATTTTTTGATTTATTTAATATTTTATCTTAGGGAAACAAATGTGAAAACACACATACATGTCTACTACTTTGCAATATTATTCAAAATATTAAAAAATCAGTATATATCAATATAAGATTGATTGCATAAATTAGGACACATTTAGGTATCAGTCATGGTGTGTCCTGCTCAATAGGTGATGTCATGAATTGAATTGCATCTCCATAAATTATGTGTTTGCTATTCCAATCTTCTCTGTTTGGGGCAATTGTGCAATGATATTATTTCACAGTTTATGCAACTATGCAATCATCTCTGTGAAGTGATCTGCTGTGTTTAGCCAGTCAGTTGTGAGAGGATTAGGGTCAGAATCAACAGCCACACTCAGGCTATATCCGTGATTTGATCACTCTCCTATGTAAAGGTACTTTCTCTGGAATGTGGTCGGTATCGACTATTATCTTACAATAAAAGGACAGAGATGTAAATAGAAAGAAAACAGCTAGAAGAGTCCTTTGGACCTATGGTCTCTATGTTGGTACCTTCATAGACCCAGGAGAAGATTGATGCAAGGTATACAGTGATCTCCAAGAAATGCCAAGACCACCCACAGATATTAAAAAATGGGCAAAGATCTTACTCCAGACCAAATACAGAGAGAAAGATTACATCTACAGTGAATATTTTGAATCCAGACTTTTTAGTTTTGAGGGACTAAGTTTCTCTTTGTCAAAGTCACTCACTTTTTTTTCCAGTTACACAGAATGAGGTAACTAAGATATGAAGTATATTTGTATTATATGATGCTTTCATGATGCCTTGTTAAAATACAAGGGTTATTCCCACAGGAGACCTCTATGCAATAGAGTTGCATACTCTGCTTGTATACCTCTGAGTGTACAAACATCCCAGTTGGACAGAGCAGAACTGTACTGTTGAGTTTGCTAGAATACAATCTTTATGGGAGCCAATAACCAGATCTTTCCTTTCAGAAAGCCTCTGTGACTTCAAACGATTAATTTTTAGGTTAGCGGCTGATCACTTAATTCAACACATGATACTCATCTCTGAAAATTTACTAAATAAACCTTCTGTCTATAATCCTGCTTATAGTTGATGAGTTAAAAATATGAAAAGCAGTGGGCAGATAATCTAGTTGTACACAGAAAGCTCGATCATCAAGCAAAATCCTCAAGTGGTGCATTGCTTAAACTGCTAACTAATAAAGAGATCAGTGGTTTAAAGTCCCCAGAGCTGCTCTATGGAAGAAAGGTGCCTCGGGCTGTTGCCACGAGATTGCTGCCACTGGAAACTCTGTGGAGAAATTATACTCCTCCCTAGCCTGTTTATATGCATTTGAATTTAATGTAATATCTTTAGAGTTTGTCATGAAAAAAAGGATTTATTTTGTTCTTTTTTGCTCTTACATACCTCAGGAAAGAGCTAGATTTATTTTCAAAGATTTATCAAAAGAATGGAATCAAGGTCCCTGCCCTTAACTTTTGAGGTTTAATCTTCCATAATGCATAAAGTTGAAGATGTCCCTTATCATTTCACTGGAAAAAAGGTGTCCCAATAGGACCTAATACACATGTACTTTCCTTACCTTCTCTGATAGAAGCAGAACTTAATGTTAATCAATTAAGTTCACTGTATATGATTTGTGCTTCAAATGTCTGAGTTTACAAAATATTTTTGTCATTTGGTGTAAATGTTCAATGCTTTTAATATATGTGGTCTCAAAGTTTGCATATTTAGAAAGTCTTCATTTACATCTCTATAGGAAAACTGCTTGCTCGGGCAAAGTAGTTTCTTTAAAAGCCAATGGTTTTGCTCTGTTAATTTTTACATCTTTCTCTTGTGCTGGAGAAATTAAGGGTAAGTCAATTTTTATTCTATCAGAGATAAACTTTCTTCCCCTGCTACTCTGAACATTTGTAAAGGTTTTTATCATTGCATTTGGACTTCAAGAATTGATCCAAGGTTATATACAAGGAAGAGCGAAACCCCACACCTGTCAACTTTACATTATATAAAGTGAGATCTTTTAGGTTGTGTGCATAGTGTGTTTTGTTTCTTTGTTTGTTTTCAAGTCAGGAGTGGTTATTACTCTGCTAGGGCTTTCACTTTTATTCTGGTGTTTACTTCAGAAATTCTGATAACTCCTATAAATATCCTCACATCTGTAAATCGTTACTCTAATGTACAACAGTAACATGTCCATATTTGTAGTTTCAATTCTTTATTGCCTCCAAATGGATAAATTGCAAGAAGATAGAAAATTTGTTGTTGAAAAATCGCCAAATTCAGGCAATCATATATCTATATATATGGCTATGACATTTTATTCTTACTAAGTTCTAAAATGAAATAAGTACATAGAGAAGAGCAGCACATCAGCATATAATTCATATTCCATTTAGGACAGCAGAGCAATGAGTTTACCTTTCGATGGATTTTTTTGCCCCTGGACTAATTGTTAATAGTCTCTACTATGTAAGTAAGATGTGTAAAGCTTCAGCGATTAGGTAATTACTGTACAAACTCACTGGCTGTGGTTTCTTCAAGAGAATGCTCACTTTCTTCATCCTACTAGCCTTAAAAGTACCAAACCCACAGAGGTGACCTTCACTGCTATTAAGAATATCCTCTTTGTGTAGAATATATCCTTTGGGCCTGGGATCTCTGTGATAAGAAACCCCTAGATCAGGAAACAGAGGGAATTACAACACTGGGAACAACACTGGCAAAATATATATATATATATATATATATATATATATATATATAACGTGATGCAATATGATTTGAGCTCTGATAATCAGAAGAATGGTGTGAGCAGCTGCTTGTCTCCCCACCCTGCGAGAGAACTGCACTCCTCCAGAAGGGAGGCATCCCGACAAAGTGGGGTGAATCTGGGCACTTCTCCAAAGAGCTAAAGAGCTGAAACAATTGTTTGAGCAGCGAAGTAGGTCTTCATGCAAAGGCCCAGTAACGCTGGGAGCTGACTCTCTGCCTTGGTTGGAAATGATTCTGATTCATGAGCTGTAGCAACTCTCCTCAGTTGTTCCTGTTCCTTCCAATTAACCTGTTCCTTCCGAAGAAACTACACAATCAGTAGTGTAGGCTGGGACTCTGTGTGGCCACGACGATGGATTATCAAACTCAGAGGAGACGTAGAGAATGCGATGGGAAGAACAGCTGGTGTCAGAATTGGTTAATAGGCTGGAGAATGGAAGTATATCCGACCTCCACCTTACAGGAATTAGCTTTGGGTGGATTGTCATTCTCATCTGTGACTTAAAGGACTTCGGTTGCAATCACATTGTAAGTGCTTTCATATACAAGTCTTTATAGTCACCTTTAAAGTTTACATGTGCATGTAGTAGACTTTCTTTCTCTTGTCATTATGCTTTACTCTTTCCAGAGGCAAGAAGATGCTTTCTGTTGTCTTTTGCATCTTCTGATGGCTGTTAGCATTCGTTTGTTCATGGAAACACCACTGCTGCCTTTCTGTCTGGCTTCTTCAAGCAGTCTCCTCTCCATCTTCAAATCACTTTCTCTTGGGTGTGTGTATTCTCTCCATCTCCCCTTATAAGCACACTTTGTTATCAAATTTAGTGCTCATCTAGTTAATCCAGAAACACGTCCTCACCTCTAAATTCCTAATTTAATCTGCAAAAGTCCCCCTTCCCCCAAATAAATAAGCAGTTTTACTTTCCAGAAATTGGTCCTTGTTAGGAATTGCATTGTATTCTTAAAACATGTGCTCAAATTCTAATACCCAGTGCCTTGGGCATGAAGATAGTATTTGCAGATGACTATCTGTTGAAATATGGCTTTGTAGATTTAGTGAACGGCCTTGGAATGAGATCATCTGGAATTTAGGAAGTTCCCTGTCTCATGTTCTTAGCACAGAGGTGGGGGAGTGGGGTTGAGACACACTTTGAAGAGAGGAAACCACATAAAGATGGAATGTGAGGTTATATTGTTACATGCCAAGCACTGAGTAGGATGGTTCCCGTGTTCCGTAGGATTCCCGTTGCCTTGTTTCTTAGGAAATCTTTAGTGAGGATACTTCCCTAAAACCTGGTCAGCCTCAGGACCACAATGAAGTTCCTCCACTGATAGACAGTGATAACTATGCTTACTCTTCACTGACTGGGACTCTGACAGAGCCTCCTGCGCAGGAATTCTACCAGGGAAGCTTCACTGCCCAGGTTCAAACGTCTATTGTCACAAAAGGGATGCCGGTGCAGTACAAATCAGACAAATGCAAACAAAATACAAACTATATCTTCTAGGAAGTGGTTCAGGTGCATCTGAGAATCTAGCATTCAGTAAGATTGATATTTCAACTGAATGAGAAAGGAATTTATTCAACAAAAGACTGGGTCTTTGGAGGAAAACAAACAAACAAACATGGAAAATAATTCTCCATGGAGAATAACTCACAAAAGAGAACACCTCTCTTTAAATGCCCTAAAATAGATAGATACATGAGGGGGAGGGGGGGAAGGGAGGTCATACAAGAAAAAAAAAACAGTTGAACGCTGATATAACTTCAGAGTAGATTAGGATTTTTGCACTGTAACGCTAAAGACAGAAACTAGAAATAAAGCTAAATAAAAGAATAAGATTTAAAATCTAATATTCAAACTAATGATAAAATGATAACAGTTCGGGCTGAGCCCCTGTGGTGTAGTGGTTGAATGCAGGACTGTGGCCCACTGGCTTGGCGGTTTAAATCCAGCAGCAGCAAGGCTGAGGAGCTCCCATGACCACCAGAGGGCAGTGATGCCCCCCCAAAATAGATAGTAACAGTTCAAAAAATCTTCTAATCTATTAAAATATTTCTATTTTCATAGCATGTGGCAGATTAAAATCTTTAATGCATAATGTTATTTAGAAAAATCTGAGCACCTCAATAAAAAAGTAAATGAATAACCTCAAAATGTATTTAATTTTTTTTAAATAAAGGAGAAAACTATTCAAATTTATTGTTAAACAAAAAAAAATATAAATTTGTATGTATAAATCAACTAATTCTACATTTATGTCAGGTTTCAAACTAATACAAGGCTTCTGTAACAAGTACTCATTGCAAAATGCTGCCTATTACAATTTAGGAGTAAATGTGAACTCTAAAGATCGGCTAAATGAATTGTGACTTATGCATATTATTTATATAATGATCACTAAATAAATATTAAACATTTTACAGTGAAAGGATATATAATTATGTTAAGTATATTTACAATATGGGATAAATTGTAAAGGAAAACTTTGGAACTCTGTAAAAGACTGCTTTAGAATAAAATTTGAATTATGGTTATTTCTTGTCACAATTGTTCTCATTTTATTATAATTTTATAGCTTTTTAAATTCTTAATTTGACAGTTTTTCTTTACTTTTTCCATAATAACTATCATTTTTCTAATTATATAAGCAATATAGATATAACATGTGCAAGTATGTGTGTTCAATTAAGAATGTACCAACCCACGGAAAAGAGAAAAGAATCATGAAGTTCATTCATCCTGAAATAAGTACCAGTTACAATTTGGGGATTTCCTGCTCTCACTATATTGGTGGATGTATATATCATTACAATTTTAAAAATCACTGGCATTAAATGGATTCTAACAGACACGCTCTCACTTATAGAATAGACGTAACAAGACTTCAGCAGTTACTTCCTAAGTCCCTGGGATGAAAAAGGTCCTATAGGCAGTGCTTTTTTTTTTTTTAAGCAGTGCATTGAGCCAGGAAACCCCAAAGTTGTATGAATAATTGTAAATTTTATGCTATTTTTTAAGTTAAACTCAGAGAATATATGGCAATCTTCTTATTTTAAAGAGCTTTATATTTTCTTCCATTTCCTCCCATTTTAGCAAAGAGAGTAAAGAATGCAAATTACATAATCTCTCGGCCTTGATTCCAGCTGTGTTTAGTGTTTGTCATAGGAATCAAGTGATTTTCAAACAGCTGGGTGTTCTCAACCATATTTTACCCTAATTATCCTTTTCCATCACCCTCAAAACTATTCCCAATAAACTTTTTCCTGATTAAATATAGATGTTTGGGTAAAAGAAAAAGGACAATAGAGAATAAAATGAAGGAGAAAATCAAAGTTAGCTAAAAATTCCACACTCGATGATAAATAACATTCATATTTTTATTACCATTCAGTTTCTATATACAAACAAGCTATTGTAATTGGACAGAATATGTTGTTTTGTAAAATTTCCATTTATAGTAGACCTTTAATAGTTTACAACGCAGTTAAACTTATTTCAAAGATATCTGCATAAATATCACTATTTGCTTTTTCTCCAACATCTGCCTGCCAATTACATCAAGATCACTTCTCATATAGGTCCTGTCTAAAATCAGAGACTCTTATATGACTATTCACTTCCAATCCACAACCAATCATTAGTAAATCAAGGTACTTTTGTCTCAAATATTATATATACATAATATAGAAATATATAAGTATATGTAGCACATTGCTGCATCATTTTTAGTTGAGCTACAACAAAAATAGCTGTTCTTACTACATTTGTTTGCTAAGAAAACCATCAAAGACGTTGGCTTACATGAAGACTGGGGCATCAGCAAATGACATAACCTTGATTGGTGACAGTGAGGAGGGATTGATGCTCTTGCTGATTTAGATCACAACTCACTGTAAGTAAGTTCGGAATCTCACAACTTGACCAACAGGTAACATCATGGTCAATGGAAAAAAGTTTGAGGTTGTTAAGGTTTTTTTTCTAGCTTTCATCTATAATTAATGCTCATAGAAGCAGCAGTCAAGAGATGAGTTACATTGTGTACATCTGCTGCAAAAGATCTCTTTATAAAATTGAAAAACAAAGATATTATACTTTCAACATTAAGCTATGCCTGGCCCCAGCCATGATATTATAAATAGTTCCATATTCATGTGAAATTTAGATGCTGAATAAAGAAGACTAAAGAATTGATGCTTTTCAATTGTGTGGGTTAAGAATATTGAAAAAGTCATGAATGTTTGAAAGTAGAAACTCATCTGTTTTGGAAGAAATTGACCAGAATTTTCCTTAAAGGTAAGAATGGAAATACTTCTGCTTATGTACTTTGGGCATGTTATCAAGAGGGATCAGCCACTGAAGAAAGATGAGTAGAAGAAGAAGGTAAAGTAGAGTGGTAGTGAAGAAAGAGAAGGTCCTCAATGATATCTATCACCACCATGGATACAGCAATAGGCTGAAGAATAAGAACAATTTTGAGATTGGTGCAGGACTATGCAATGTTTCACTCTGTTGTGCATAGACCCACTATGGGACAAAGGGAGTGCAACAGGGCAGGAAGAGGAGCATAGTAACCAAGTCCCCTAGGAACCCTGAAAACAGACTTGGAGGACAGGACACCTCATCAAACTTGAACAGAAAACATACACAAGAGTCAGCAGAGAGACCTGGAGCTATCTATTTTGTTGTTGTTTGTTTGTTTGTTTGTTGCTTTTCTTTTGCCCCTCAGCTGGGAGTACATGGGAGAGGAGAGTTTGGGGAGGTGGAGTGGGGAGACAATAAATTCAGAGATAAGGGATAAGGGGACAACGAAAGATCTAAAGTTGACGGCAAGGGGGGAGTACAATGCCTGGCGGTGTATAATCAAGTGCAGTGATCTGAAAGGAGGGTGACTGTAATAATGAGATAGGAGGAAGGTGAAAGAAAACAGAGGAAAGAAAAAGGCAAAAGCTATTTATACAGGCATGGCTATAGGCATGTGTACATGTAAATATAACAATTTATAATGAAAGGGATATTTATATATTAAGTATCAAGATACCAGATGAACTTTGGAACTCTACTCAAAGTCTCTCAACACAGGAATAGTTTGTTCTAATGATCTTTCACTTTTTGATTCTCACCTTCCTAATAAGATTGCTGAAGACAAAATGGGTGCATAAAAAATTTGGTGAAGAAAGAAAATTGTGCCTGTCTATCAAAATATATAGCATCTGTGGTCTTAAATGATTGAAATTACACAAGCAGTCATCCAGCAGGGAAGCAATAAACCCACATGGTAGAAGCACACCAGTCTGTGTGATCATGAGGCGTCGAAAGACTAAGGTATCAAGTATCAGGTATCAACAGATCCAAACAAACAGCTACATCAATGTGAATGAGGGAGTTTGTAATAGAGATTCAAACCTCATTTACTGACAATTAGATATCCCCCATAGAAGGGTTATAAGAAAGGAATGATTAAACCAAGGTGCAGTATAACACTAATGAAACACACATCATTCCTCTAGTTCCTGAGTGCTCCCTTATCTCTGAATGTGTTGGCACCCCTCCCTCCCCCCGCCACCCCCCTCCCCCCCCAAGGATGACCCGGTTCTACCTTACAAACATGGTCATAGCAGAAAACATGCATTGGCACAGATAAGAGTTCTGGACACATGGAGTATTGATATCATGAGAGTAGGGGTGGGGAATTTGAGTCTTAGTTATTAAAGACCCTAGCTGTACAGTGAGTTCAACGTTGTGCTGTTAATTAAACAGCTGACCGTTTGAATCCACAAGTAGCTCCACAGAGAAAGATGAGGGTTCCATGAACACAGCCTCAAAAACCCCACAGAGCAGTCAATCTCTGTCTGTTCCATCCTCTGAGAGCCGTAGTCAACTCCCAGATAGTGAGTATGTCTCAGATTTCCATGACATCCTTGACCTCACACTAAAACCAAATTTACTACCTCCAAGTAAATTCAGACAGCGAGCCCATAGGTCAGGCAAGTGGGTTTCTGAGACTGTAACTCTTTATGGGAGTAGAAATCCTCCTCTTTCTCTCTCACAGTGGCTGTCTGTTTTGAACTGCTGACCTTGTGGTTAGCAGCCTAATGTGTAATCACTCCACCACCAGGGCTCTTGTGTATGTCTTTGTTCTCTAATGCTGCAATAACAGAAATGCCAGAAATGAATGCCTATAACCACTCAGAAGCTAGAAGGATGCATTCTGGACGCTAGTTGTCAGAGAAGGCTTTCTCTCTGCTTGGCTTACAGTTTAGGAGCAAGTCCCTTGTTTCCTTTAGGCATCTGATAGCCCCGCATCACTGGGAAATCTCCATTTATATCAGCGCATATTTTCTCTGGTTCTAAAACTTCTTCGCATAGGAATCCTAGGTCTAAAGAACACACTATGACTATGGGTCTTCGTTCTTAGTGCTGATAGGTGTCTCCTCTCTTCTTGCTTCTCTCCTCTCATTTGTAAGATAAGACAATGTTGTGTACCATGCCCCTGGAAAACTCAGTTTATAGACTATCAAGGCATCAATGAAATGAAAGGATGTTGCATGCCACTTTATAACCGACTGCCTGATGTCAGCAATTAAACTGTGGGAAATAACATCATCACATAACTGCCACATTCTATCACAGCTGCCATACCACTGAGAATCATGATCCAACGAAATTGCTACACATCTTATGGTTATTTGATGGCCTCACAGTCAAACTGTACAATCAACACTATCACAAAACACACTCAATAGTATCACAAAACCCCCAAACCCAAACTCATTGGAGTCAAATTTATTGTACAACTGAACAGTCTTAAGACCATAGGAAATATGTCAAAACTCACTCACTACAGTAGTTAGATTTTAGGCCAACTTGTCCTTGTGTGAACATATTAGGGTGGAGTCTACCCTATCAATCAGGTCACAGCCTGGTGACATCTTCTTGAGGGTGTGGTCTTTTTGAAGAGGCATAATGAGAAATTCTCTCCCTTTGGCACTTCACCTCTTCCTCGCTGGTGCGCTGTGTCGACCTCCATGTGGACCAGGAACCCTGGGAGCAAATCTGGGAGCTGTGGACTCCCTTCCCTGTTCCCAGAGGCATGAGACCCAAGCAACTGGGCGGCAACCCCAGTCTGTGCTCTCCTTGCATCCCTGCAACTCCACATTTCCCTGCCATCACCCTGTAGCTACATGAGTCTCAATAAGGTCTCACTGCTATGAGACCCATTGACTTGAGCTGTACTGGGCTGGGACGCCTTCAGGATATAAAACCCCCTCTTAATGTAAGATTCTTTATAAGGCAGAAAAGGAATTTCCTGGTTTTGTTTCTGTAGACAACCCAGGATACCACACTCATTGGAAACCCCAGGGAGCCTCGTTCTATTCTGACACGGAGAGGTCTTGATGAGTTGAGATCAACTTGACAACAATAGGCTTGATTTTGTTTCTGTAGCGTTATGGCTCTCATATGCGTTCATGCAGGTTGCAAGCATCAGTATAAGAAATTTACAGTGATAACAGGGCCAGCTTTAAGTGTGTGTGACATGTGTACTACAGATGTGCTTCTTGCTTGTCCAGATGTCGTCATCTTAAAGCTCTGAACAATTTTTAAACAAAGGCACCACATTTCCACATCACACTAGGACATTATAGCTATGTGGCCAAACTGGAACACCAAAGAAGCAGCATGTTAGGATTTAAATCACAAGGATTGAAAGTATACCTACTCTCATTAATTTTTTGTTTTTCATCTTTTAACAGTAGAAAGTTGTGAGCATGCAGAAGGTAGTGGGAATGCATGAAGCTACATTTACTTCTTCCTTGGTCTCATTCATTGTTTTTATTATATAATAAGTTTACTCATTTACTTTCCTTATGTTAATTTCCCATTTTCCTTACTCCCACTATACTAAATATGCTTCCTGAGAATTATATTTCAAATACCCAGTTTATTTTTTCCCTGTGGCAATAAAATATTAAAATAACTTACTCTCTTTTTGATAAATGGAGTTATTTGAACTTCATAAAGCACTAGCACAGAATTTATAGTGTAACTGAATAATAAACACAGCTAGTGGATGCCTTTGCGGTCTGGAAGAAGAAATGAAACAATATGTATTTCCTCTCATATCATATATCTATTCCAATTTCCAGATCTCAGATCCATTCTATTCACTTAAACATCACATAAACTTCTTTGACATTTAATTATATCATGTATATTCTTGGTACTATAGAAGGGCCGACAGAATGGAAACTTCATTGAGTGTTTTCCTGGCCACCAACCAACGAAATGCTCTCTGAAAAGAGGTAGTGGTTAATGAATGGTGATTGGCATAAAGACCCCAGCAGTAAATTCTCCTGTCTTAAGAGACCACTTGCAAAGCCCAAGAGTGGCAGCTTCCTAAACTGTGCTTTAAACTCACCAGAGATGCTTGTTAGAACTGAAATGAGATTTATTTAATAGGCTCAGCACAAGCTTGATAAGAGCATGTATTATCAAGAGACACTTAATTCAGTATAATTATTGGCTGTGCATTATAGATGTTTTTCCTAGCCCCATTCTCCCTATCCCCTCACCTTCACTGCCCCTCCCCCTCCAACACACACATACACACACACACACACACCTATACTTTCTTGCTTTTCTGTGAAGGACACTGTTACTAAGAAGCCATTTTACAATAAACTAAAGACATTACCAAACCATGAGTCCATTTGAACTCATCAGACCCTCACAGATTAAAGAGGCTGAGCCATTTCAGAAGTGGATAAAAGCAAGAACAAACAAACAAAACAAACAAACAAAAACTTTCAGCGAGTAGCTTTGACTTATAGAAACCTATATAGAGACTGGAAATCTTTAATGGGAACAGATTAGTTCCTCTGTATTTGAAACTACAGTGTTTATTAGTGGTTCAATATTTTATTAATAACACCACTTTTTTTCATAGCATGGCTGGATAGGTTGAAGTCACAACTTTTAAGCTACAAGCTGAATGCAAGCCCTTTGGGTTACTCAGAGACCTTTGCTTCGCAGTGAGATGAGCGTGTGTGTACTTTTGTGTATGTGCCTCCTCTGAATTTGCATATTAAAATAAGCTTCTCCAAGGTCATATTTGAGATAGCTCGTGCATTTTTTGGCTAAAAATAGCAGAAAACAAAAATGTTTAGATCTCCTAACATAGGAATACATGATAGTGCATATTTCATCTAGAAAGGTGTCCACAGGAAATCACTCCACTGGGGAATTGTTTATGGGAGCTATTTTTCTTTACTTAAATCATCAGTGGTATAATCTTGCTTCTGTCGGACAAGGACTATCTCTCATCACATGTCTCATCAAATGTCTTTCATCAATCTTGGGTTTGGTTGACTTTGCCTTGGGTCACAGAAATATGAAAGCCCTAGGCTTGAAAACAATTTTTCTTGACTTGAAGTCTATAAGACAATATTATCTATCTTGACTTTGTGCTTTATAGAACTGGCTATTTTTACTCATTTTTAAAAAAAAACACATATAATTTATTTTACATGCAACCTACCAATGTATGTGAGCAGTGAAAGAAATAATCTTCAAGTAAATGTTTGGTATATCCTTTCCCTTTTAAATTAGGGATTGGAACTGGTTCAAAAGATTGAGCTATTATTGTCTCTTTGGAGGTGGAATGAGTGTGTGAAAGGTACAGGAAAATGTTCATTTTTGTTGTGGTGGTGGGGTTTTTTTTGGGGGGGCATCACTGCCTTCTGGTGGTAGTGGGAGCTACCCTGCCTTGCTCCTGGAGAGTCGCCCCTGGATTTGAACTGTAGTCCCGCTCTCAACCACTATGCTACCAGGGCTCAGTCCTGATAATGCTCTTTTTAAAGAAAAAAAAAATATATATATATATATTCAGTAGTTTATGGTTTATATAAAAGTTGTGAAGCCAGTACAGAGTTGCTACTACATACCTCATAATTTCCCCTGTTGTTAACAGCTTACATCAAAAGTGTGCTCGAGGTGGAAGTTTGGAAAAGACAAGAGTAGGTGGGAAACAGGACACTAACCAACCCAATGGGATGGTGTTGTTTATATCTCCACAGGAGAGGGAAAGAGAGACCAGGTTTCAGCCCAGTGCCCCAAGATGTGACTGCAACATACCACCATGTACCAGGGAACCAATACAGAGTTCTATGGGGTCAGCCCTGTGGTGGTCATATTTCTATGTCAATTTCATGAATGAGGTGTAGGGCTAGAGTCTGGCTTGTTAATCTGGAGAGAGTTATTTAGTAGCCCCGAGGCCTCCATGTGAGAATGGCTTTCTCCTGAGACTTCTGGGAAATCTCACAATATTTCCCTCATGGAGATGAGAAGCCAGCTCCCCAGTTGTTGGAAGGCAGTCTCTGAGATGATGAACTATGTACAAGACGAGATGGCAGTAACTGAGGAGCTGAAGGAGCCAGAGGAGAAGTCACATGGCCTTACACTAATGGATCCAGACCTCTAAAGCTGGAGAAGCCAGTTGGAGACCCCTGCCAGTGCTTAGTTGCCTGTACCACCACTGGATGCTGTTAATGGACCCTGAACCCTGGAAGCGAGGAGCCATGGGAAGACCCCTGCCACTGGGACTCTGCACCCAATGACTTGTGACTTTGTGAGTCAGAAGGAGACTTTATAGACTGGTATCAGGCATATGGGCTAATATCAGACTTATGACGTTGAACTGGACTGGATTGGAATGCTTTCTCAATGTTGCATTCCTCTTGAATATAAACCTTACCATTATATCCATATGTGTGTCTATGAATTTGTTTCTCAATTCTACTCAGACTAACACAAGTCCCAACCCCAACTATGTGGAAATCCCCCCTCACCCACACACAAAAAATAATGCACTTCATAGGACAGCGCTTGAGAGAGGGGCACATCTGATTAGAGGACACAGGAGAAATGAAGACTGATAGAGAGTAAGGAGAATGCATCCTGGTCGACCAAGCCCTGAGGATGATACTCCTACTCAGGACAAGTAGTGCACAGAGAGGACCATAGGGCTGGCCACACCATGAAACACAATGTCCCTCACTGAACATAATGCTACCTAGTTGGGGGAGGGGGAACACGGGAGACACAGAGCAGGAATTGAGTCTGATCTGACCCCATCACATTGTGGCAAACCACCAAAGGCACGCAACAAGGCAGCAGGAGGAGCAAAGCAATGAAATCCACCAGGAATATCAAAAATAGACTTTGGAGACAGAGTATGGCACCCCATAAGACATGACTGGAAAACACTTCTAAAGGTCAAAAAACAGACCTGGACATATTTATAGGCTTGCTTTGTCATTGGCCTTTTTGTCATTGGCTTGCATTTTGTTTGTGTGTTTTCTTATTGATATTGTTTTGTTGGTTTTGTCTTCCTTTGTTGTTTTGTTTGGCTTTCCATGGTTTTTGCATTATGATTGTCTTTGCCTGTCTATCTAGATATGATAGGCAAAAAACAAAACAATTTGTAGAAGAAAAGAAGGGGGCCAATGTTTCGGGGGTGGTGGTGGCAGGATACAGGAAAAGAGGTGGGAAAAAGAAAGGAGAGGGGAACCAACCTAAGGACAAGGAACAACAAGTGAACTAGAATCAATGGAGAGAAGGGTATAGGATGCCTAGTGGGGCTTAACCAAGATCAATGTAGCAGCAAGGAATTACTAAACCTGAATGAAGGCCGAACATGCAGGTGGGACAAGAGAAAAGTAAAAGGAAATAGAAGAAAGAACCTGCAAGCAGCAGATATTTATAGTGGTCTAAATACAGACATTTATAGAGGTCTAAATATATACACCTGTAGATATGTTTACATATGAAGATAGGGGAACAGAAATATGTACTTACATCTATATTAAGAATTAAGGTTGCAGATGACCATTGAGTTTCGACTCAAATACTCTCTCAACACTAGAACACTTTGTTTTAATGATCCAGCATTCTGTGATGCTCACCTTCTGGACATGACAGCTGAAGACAAAATGGATGCATAAACAAATGTGGTAAAGAAAGATGATGGCGCCCCATTATCAAAAGATATATTTGCTGGCATCTTAAAAAACTTCAAGATAAACAATTGGCCATCTAGCTTAGAAGCAACAAAGCCCACATGGAAGATGCTCACTAGCCTGTGTGATCATAAAGTTTTGACAAGACCAGGTATTAAGTATCTGAGACCGAGAAGAAACCATACCCTATGTGAATGGATGAGGGTGGGGCTTGACATGGAGACCCAAATCCCATTTGTAGAATATTAGAAAGCCCTTCAGAGAAGAGTCACAAGGAAGAGATGATCCATGCAGGGTGCAGTATAGCACCAATGAAACACACACCTTTGCTCTAGTTCCTTAATGCTTCCTTTCCCCACTACCATGACATCAATTCTACCTTTCAAATTGTACTAGACCAGCACATGCACACTGCTACAAATACAACCTGGAAACACAGGATATCCAAGATAGATAACCCCCTCAGAGTCAACAATGAGAGAAGAGATACCAGAAGGATTGTGGGAAGGTGGGAGAAGAAATGGGACATCCATCAATAGGATCAATATATGACCTCCTCCAAGGGGGCTAGACAACAAAAAAGTGAATGAGGGGTGAAGAAGGATGAAGTAAGATATGAAAATAATAAATTATAACTTATTAATGGTTCATAATGGAGGGTGGGCAGGGGAAGAGGGAAATAAGAAGCTGATATCAGAGGCTCAAGTAGAAAGAAGATGCTTTGAAAACGATGATGGCAGCATGTGTACAAATGTCGTTGACACAATTCATGATTGTGTGGATTGTGATAAAAGATATAAGCGCCCCCAATAAAAGTACTTAGTTAAAGGGGGGCTTCATTTTACCTTGTCACAATGAATGAGTCCATACTGGCAAAATCTAATTTTTTACAGTTCATTCAGAGTTCCTCAGCCCTTAGTGTTCTTTTCTAGGACTTCCTTTGTGTCTCCCATTCCATTTAATTGTTTTATTTATTTTTTTTTAGTCTCCTCTTGATTATGACAACTTCTCAGATTTTCCTTATTTTTGAAGACTTTGGTAGTTTTGAGGCACCCTGGCCAGCTATTTTGTAAAATTATGAAAGGCTTTCAAACCCACAGTAGGCTTTTTAAAAATATGATCATTATCTGTTAATTCAGTTTTCCATGAACTATTTATCTTTTTGGGGGGTGTGCATCACTGCCCTCTGGTGGGAGTGGGAGTCCCAGCCTTGCTGCTGGATTTGAACCGCCAACCCAATGGGCCGCAGTCCCGCACTCAACCACTACGCCACCGGGGCTCAGCTCCATGAACTTTTTGAAGATTCCAGATACTGTAAACTGGCATGTACCTGCTACTTCTCATGCTACTTCTCATGATTTGACTGATATTGTGGATTTTAGGGTGGAAGAGCACAGAGACAACATGACTTATCACTCAATTGATGTTGACCTTGATCATCTGCGCAGTTAACTTTTGTCCAGTTCTTTCACTATACGTTTATTCTCTGCCATCACATCCACACTTTACTCTTTGGGAAAAAGTCATGAACACAATCTTTAATTACAGAGCAGGAACTATAGTTAACTTCCACACTGAGGGCAGTGTCTTGTGTAAATTATAACTAAGAGTGATTTTACTTGTTATGAGTATGACAGCTCATCTGGGTATCTAAGATTTTAAATATGAAGAAGCAGACAGCATTATCATTTTCCTACAGAGTATCAGATGGATTTGAGACTCTGAAGTTCTGGTTAGTTGCTCAATATGAAGCTGAAATGATTTGGAATTATTTTGAACTGATGATTTTTCCATTTATTTTCCTCCTCCTTTCACTTTGTCCATGGACAGTTCCTTTAGCTGGCTCTGTGTGTCCTTCTGACATAGGTGCATATTTTAAATGACATAAAAGTCGTTGAAATATTGAGAGGGTTTTAGATTCACAGAAATGCACTTTTACTTTAGATTAAGTAAGCTTATCTCAAATCATGCTCAGTCATTGCATCCTTCCTCATATTGTTACTGAAACCATCTTCAGTGTGGAGGATAAAAGAAATCAATATGTCTTCCCAACAGAAAATATTTTTTTCTCTTTCTCCACAAATAATCACTGTACTAACCTTTTACCAGATCTTGAGGAGTTCTTAAGGTTCTTAAGGAGTCCTTATGGTGCTTTTGGTTAGACATTGGGCTACTAACTACAAGGTCAGAGGTTCAAGCCTACCACTCTTCAGGAGAAAAATGAGACTGTCTGCTCCCCTAAAGATTTACAGTCTTAGAAACCCTATGAAGGTCCCTATGAGTAAAAATTGACTTGGTAGCTGTGTGTGTATGTGTGTGTATGTGTGTGTGCTTATTCTGGGTTGACCCTACCCAGAAAGAAGGGATAATATATTACACTTTATGTAAAGAAAATAGAGAGCGATGAGCAATCTCAAGGTCATATGTAGGAGCCCACCAGATGGTTCCCATGGTTCCATTAGTTGCAGAGAGACTATGGCAAAGTGGGTCAAGCATGTCTTTAAAACACTACCCCTCTTTTCCTCTTCCTGTCTACTTTTCTTTTATTTCAGCAGGAAGCTCCTGAATACCTGGCACTTAATGGTTGCTACCTGCTGGCTTCAATCCGCTTGTCAAAGGAGAAAGCATCTCTTAAATCAATTCACAGCGTACACAGTAAATCACTTAACATTTTGACTAGTAACTGTACAGAATATTATTTAGCAAACATTTTTGGAGCAGGAGTTTTTCAAAACACATGGTCATCCTGGAATTCTACACAGTCTCCAAGGGAAGACAAATACCTATATACTTAATAGTGTGACTAAAATGTGACTTTGAGTCCTTGAAATAGTCTCCTCTTTACCCCACCTCTCTCATTGTACCACTTCAACCAACCCCCTAATTTACTTGCTGTCCCTATAGCTTCCTGAATCCTAGGTTTCATATACCCCCAAATGGAAGCATATAACACAGCTTTAAGATAGTGACCTCCACTGGCATAACACCTCTGAGATACACTCTAATATGGACAAAAACATCAAATAAAACAATATAAATAAAAAATACAGAAAAAAAAATTGGAAAACAAATCAGGTCCAGTCCACATCACAGGGAGGCATAAGGGATGGAGGGGGATCTACTGACAAAGTTTCAACTATTCAGGTCAGATGATCTTCTATACTCATCTCTCCCAGGAACTCTTTATAGTGATCACTTTCATACATTTCATCCATTTTAGATTGGGGGAATTGTCTGGTGACTTATTCTGTAAGTAGCTTCCCAAATGAATCTTAGATTCCCATGCTCATCCATATCCTTCTGCACATCAGATTCTCCCAATTTAGGCTCTGAGACTGATCCCACCTTTGACTTCAAATTATATGGGTTCCAATTTTTTAGTGTGGTATTAATTTAAGAGGATTATGCATGGAGGAGTGTAGTCTTGTCTGTCAATCATGATATATTCAACGAGGTTTCTGTGTGGGTGTGGCCTTCTCCTGAGAGTTCCGGGAACTGCTATTTCTCTTCCTTGTGGGGAAGACATCTTCTCCCTTAATACACTTCCTTGGAGACTCTCTACTGACAAGGCTGAGTCCCTGCAAGACGTCCCTGAGGAAAAGTCACATGGAGCTACTCTGACACATCCAGACCCCGAGACCTGGAGAAGCCATGTGGAGACCTGTGCCAGTGTGAGATGCTTACAATGTCACTGGATCTACAAAGATTTCCATCCACTCACCTGTGATCTTCCTGCATGGCACATTATTTCATGTGTTTCATGAACCTGAAGAGGAATTTATATATTGGTATCGAACATATGGGATAATATTAGACTTAAGGGTTTGGGCTGGACTGGGTTGGGATGTTTTCTTAACGTTTGCTTACCCTTTGTATAAAACTCTTTCTTATGTACATATGCCTGTCTACGGTTTTGTTTCTCTTGTCTACACAGACCAACACAGTGTGCTTCTTCTTTACGGGCTTAGTTGTTATCTCACTTAAATGTTTCTAGTTTGGAGACAAACTTTAAGACCCAAGACACTATTTTCTCTGATAGCCAGGCATCACACATTCTTTGTCACATTTTGCTGTAGCATGCGTATCTTCTGTGTCCCCTTCCTAAATTGTGACATGCTTGCTATAGAAGCAGTAGATGATTAAAATAATTTCATAAAATTCACATGCTTTTCAAGTGTCCTTAACTCATTTTCAAAAATAGACTACATGCTGTGGCACAAGTCGAGCATGAGTGCATTGAGACCCATAGAGAAAACTCAGATCACCACCCCATAAAGGTTGAGATCAATAAAAGGATGACCAGAACAAGCATTTCAGGATGAATAACAATTTTCTGCAAAACAATTGGGTACTGACCCAGATTAGAGGGGAGCTTAAGAAGTTTCTAGAAACTGATGATAATGAGGATAAACCTATGGTATACTGCAAGGGAAGTTCTCAGAGATAGCTTGACAACAATAAGTGTATATATGAAAAAAGGAGGATGTATGACTAATATGCTATCCCCAAGCCTCCAGAAATTAGAACAATCCAACAGAACAACCCTTGTAATAGAAAATAAAAAGAAATAATAAAAATTGCATCAGAATTAAACCAGTGGGAAAACAAGAAAATGATGCAAAAAATACAGGAAAAAGCTGGTTCTTTGAAAAAAAATCAACATATTTGACAGACAGCTGGCAAGCCCAAGCAAGAAAAGGAAGGAGTAACATCAGTAACCAGGCTGAGGGATGAAATAAGGAAAATTACAACAGACCCCAACAAGATTTAAAGGATAATCACAAGGTACTATGAAAGTCTGTCTTTTAATGAATTCAACAACATGGAAGACATGGACAAATACTTGCAAAATCAATCCCTCCCTAGATTAAGACAAAGAGATAGCAAGACCCTCAACAAACCCATAGCAAAAGAAGAAATAGATATAGCCATCAAGAAACTAACAACAAAAAATGCTCACAGGCCAGACGACTTCACAGGAGAATCCTACCAAGTTTTCAGGGAAGAGTTGACACTGATTCTCCACAAATTATACCAGAGCATAGAAAAGGAAGAAAAACCACCAAACTTATTCTCTGAAACCATCATAACTTAGATACCCACACAGGGTAAGAATCCCACAGGAATAGAGGACTACAGACTAAACACAGATACAAATATCTTTAAAGCTATTGGCCAATAGAATTAAAATGTATAGAAAAAAGTCATCCACCATGGTCAGGTTCCATTCATCCCAGGCATGCAGGTATGGATTAACATCCTAAAATCCATCAATATTATACACCACGTTGTTAAGAAAAAGCATAAGAATCACACGATACTATCGATAGATAAATAAAAAGCATATGACAACATCCAACGGCTATTCCCATTAATAAACTCAAGAAGATAAAAAAGGAAGGAAAATTCCTCAAGTTAAAACAAGCTATCTACAAAAAGCCAACAGCCAATATCATAGTCATTGTAGAAAGATGAAAACAAGGAAGCCCTTGTTCCTGTTTCTATTCAACATGTATGAAGTTCCTAGTTAAAAACATATGACAGTGGAAGGATATTAAAAGTATTCAACTTGGAGAGGAGATGAACCTATTGCTATTTTCAGATGACATGATTCTATAAATTGAAAATCTCAAAAGCTCCACAACAGGAGTACTGACAGTGAAAGAGGAATATGAAAGAGTTGCAGGATAAAAGGTCAACAAGTAGAAGTCTATTAGTTTGTTACATACATTGGACAAGACTATGGAAGAGTTCAAGAAGGCAGTGCCCGGGCTGAACCCTAGTGGCGTAATGGTTGTGCGTGGGACTGCAGCCCACTGGGATGGAGGTTCGATTCCAGCTCCACGGAGCAAAGGCTGGGCCTCCTACTCCCACCACCTGAGGGCAGTGATGCCAAAAAAAAAAAAAGGCAATGTCCTTCATAATAGCCAAGAAAAAATGAAAATATCTATGGATATAGTAAACCAAAATTCCCCCAAAATCTTGTACAGGCTTAATTATTACAGAACCCTTCTACAGGAAACCAAAAGCATCCTCCACAAATGGAAGGGTGCCACATGCTCAGGGATTGGAAGCCCAAGTATACTAAAAATGTCAAACTAACTCAAAGCACTATATAAATTTAACACTATCCTGATTCAAATACCAACAACCTTCTTTATAGAATTAGAAAAACTAACCACCAATTTCATATGAAGAAAAAGGAAGCTCAGAATAAACAGAGAAATCTTCAAAAATAAGTGCTAAGTCAGAGGGCTGACTTTAATACATACTACACAGCCATTTGGTCAAAACAGCATGGTGTTGTTATATTGTTATAATAAAAGGCCAATGGAAAAGTATAGAAACCAAGAAATAAGAACAGCAACAAAAGCCCCCAAAGCCTCAAGTGGGAGTTGGTGCCTTCTTTAACAAGTGGCACTGGAAACAATGGATATCCACCTGCAGAAAAATGAAAATAGATGTTTACCTTACCCCAGGCTCAAGAAAAAACTCAAGGTGGATCACAGACCTAGAAGTAAAACCCCATAATATCAGGACCATCAGCAAAAGAATTGTGACAAACCTAAGAATCTTGAGTCAAGGAATATATAGGCTGGCTGTAATAGGTAAGGGAATACACACAGGTGAACTTGAGATCAATAAGTGGGATATACTCAGGAAAAAACACCAGTGTAAGTTGAAAGACTTCATCAAAAGGATAGCAATAGAGGCCACAGACTGGGAGAGGATTTTTAGCAATGACACAACAGACAAAGAGCTTATTTCTAAAATCTACAATACCCTCTTGGTCTGCAAAAAGAGGAACACAGTTAACTCCCTAAAGAAGAGGGCAAAGGACCTGAAAATATGTTTCACTAGGGAAGAGACACAAAAGGCAAATAAATATATGAGAAAATACTCCCAATGATTAGCCATTACAAAAATGCAAATGAAAACAATCAAAAGATACCATCTAACACTCTTAAGGATAGCCCAAATCAGAACACCAGAAAGCAACAAATATTGGAGGGGATGTGGGAGATAGGAAGTCTCCTACACTGCTGGTGGTCATGTAGATACATACAGCGTCTGTACAAAGTCATCTGACAATATTTAAAACAAATGGAAATTGAGCTACCTTATGACTCAGCTATCCCTTCCTGGGCATATATGCAGAAGAGGAAAGAAATAAACTACAGCCATTCATTTGTTTTCCAATGTATTTGCGGCACAATTTGCTATGGCAAAGAATTGGAAGCAACCTAAATTTACATTGGTAGATGAGTGGATTAGTAAATTCTGTCACATACACACAATGAAATACTATGCATCACCAAAAAGCTTGATGATCATGTGAAGCATATCATTTCATGGGAAATGTAGCAGGAAACTGTGCTGAGCGAAATCAGCCAATCACAAAAGGAGAAGTACAGCATGAGTTCCCTAAGGTAAACATAATCAGCACAGCAGGTATAGAAAGAAGAAAAGCCACTTATCTCGCACTATACCAGTTGAGGTACAGGCAGTTGAGTGGAGGTGAGATAAAACCCAAGGGGGTACATCATATTCCAACACAATGAAGGGGGAAAGAAGAAAGGAGGAGGGAGGGGAGGGTATTTGGGGGGAGAGGGGATGATAGCTTGGGGAAGCAGGATACTAACTCACCGAGGAGGAAAGTATTACTTATGTCACCACTGAATTGGGAGTGTGCATGCAGATCCAACATGGTGCCCCAAACCTTGAGGGCGATGTAACCATGTGGAGAAACACATGAAATCATTGGGTTACAGGACTGGCCTCAATCAGTCTAACTAACCTTCTCCCTAGAGGTATGTACAACAGAGAACAACATGAAGCCTACAAGTTGAGGAGAGGGACTGGCACACAAAACCGATGAGGAAGCAAACCAAGGAGGAAAAGGAGAAAGGGACAGTCATCACACGTGGGGCACTGCTAAGGCATAGAGAGGTCCATAGGGCTGACAACATCTCAAGATATGTCGCCCCCTTACTGAAGCATACTATGACAGAGGACAATACTGGGGACACTCCTCGGGAGTTAATTCAGTCTGAACCCCTGCAGCTGGGTGAACCAAGAAAGGAAAATAACAGATAAGAAGCAATGGGAGCCAAACCAAGCCAAGCCACAGAGCCCCTAAAAAATCCCCCAAACAGACTTCACTGTAGGAGGGACAGCTCCTGGAAATTCCCCCAGAGTCAGTGGGGAGATTGTGATGAAGGTTAGTGCACAGACCTGGAATTTTGTTTGCTTATTTTTTTTCAATCTTTTTTTTTTATTGGTGGCAAAAGGAGTAGGAAGGCCAGCCTTGCTCCTGAAGAGCTGCTGCTGGATTTGAACTGTCAGCCCCGTGGGCTGCAGTCCTGCACACAACCACTAGGCCACCAGGGCTCAGTCTCAATATTTTATTATTGGTTTGCTCAATGTTATTGTTGGTTTGCTTATTTCTAAATGGTAAGTGTGGGAAGCAAGCTAGAGGGAAACACAATGGGATCAACTATGCAAGAGAGAATTTGGGGGAAAGAGCAGTGGGCAAACCACGCCATACACAGGAGAACTTGGGAATTAAAATCAGCATGGAGTAGGACTTTGAGATCCTGGGATGTTGGAGCAATAGCAATTGACATGAGAGGAATTACTAAGAGGCAGAAGTATTGAGAGTGATTATAGGGCAGGAAAAATGTAAAAGGAAACAGAGGAACCATCTAGGAAGCAACACAATGGATAGAGGTACAAGCATAGGTGCATATATATAAAATACATTCATTCATAGAGATATTAGATTATGGAAATTTACTTATATGGCAACACACTTAGGTAATGGATGGACTTTGGGCCTCTGCTCCAACCCTCCATAAATGCAAGATACATTAACAAACTGACATTCTGTAATGTTCATCCTCCAGCCACAAAGCTGAAGTCAAAAGTGGTGCATAAGAAAATATGGTGAAGAAAGTGAATGATGCCAAGGTATCAGACATGTAGCATCTGGGGCCTTAAAGGCTTGAAGTTAAAAAAATGACCATTTAGCATTAGGAGCAACAAGTTCACATGGAAGAAGCACACCAGCCTGTGTGATCATGAAGTGTCTTTAGGAATGGGTAACAGGCATGAGAAGGCCCATAACAAACAAACAATCAGTCCAAAAAAATGCACAAAGGAACAACAATATTTTTGAGAAGGAGGGGTTCTAAACAGAGACTAAAAGGCCATCTGTAGACAATGGAATATCCCCTCAAAGAAGGGTCACAGGGAAGGGATGAACCAACCAGGGTGCAGTGAAATACGGAAACAAACAATATTCCTCTGGTTCCTTGAGGCTTCCTTATCTCCTACAATGATGACTTCAGTATTGTCTTTCACTGCAGGTTAAATCAGAGCATGTGTACAGGTGCAGATAAGAGATAAGAGTTCATGACACAGGGGATTCAGGCACAGAAATGGCAATAGCAAGACAAGAATTATAAACAAAAGGTGGGGAAAGAAGGGGAGGAAGGGGTAACAGATTACAATGATCAACCCATAATCACAACCCGCCCCCCCCCCAGCCAGGGGAACAAACAACAGAAACCATGGGGGAAGGAAGAGAGCAGTCAGTGTAAGATATGAAAATAATAATAATTTGTAATTTAGCAAAGGGTCACAAGGGTGGGGGGAAGAGTGAAAAAAGAGGAGCTGCTATCAAGTGCGCAATAGAAAGTACATGTCCAGAAAAGAACTGTGACAACATATTTACAAATATACTTGATACAGTTGATGTATGGATTGCTATAAGATTTGTAAGAACCCCCAATAAAATATTTTAATAAAAATAAATGTAATACTTGCCAATACACTAAAAGTGCATTGGGCCTGGTGGCACAATGGTGAAGCACTTGGTTATTGACCCAACATTGATGTTTCAAACCCATCCAGCAGCTTCAGATCTAGGTATCTGATCTGATAAAAATAGCATAGAAAACAATATGCAAATTTCACTGTGACCAGGGAACCATCTCAGGCAATGCCACTGACCACACTAACTCAGAGCGAATTGCACGATGATCACCTACTGGGGAAAATGAATACAATGATAGCTCCAGTGGAACTATTTTAATCCATTTGGGGTGGAGGGGTGGGTGGTTACTGACTCATACATCAGGTTGACAGAAGATTTTATGAGATTGGGACAGGGCCTTCTGAATAAGGAAGTCAGTGTATGACTCAGAGACCATAATAGTTATCACTATGAAACCCCTAACAGGTGATCTCCACTCGAGAATTTCTAGTCAGGTCTTTGAGGGAAACTGCCCTTCTCCAGGCTGCATGGAGAAGGGTAATGGTAAACCATTTCAAATGTGCTTTGCCTACTGGCAAGATTATTCACAACCTGGTCTGTGGTGTCGAGGACTTCCTTGGAGGCTTAGCCACGAGGAGTCTCTGCAAAGAGATTTTGGCCACTCATTATTGTCCATAGCCCTCTGCAGTTGGGGTGTTTAGCGTTTAATCTCTAAGCACCTCAATCGTGCTCAACTCCTAACCAAAATGCTAGCACTTCAAATCCATCTCTAGAGACCCTTCTGAAGGAAGGTCTGTGGCAAAGTTATGACCATCTTGAAATCCCATGGAGTGCACGTCTATCTTCAACCACTGTGGGGTCTGTGAGTTGGAATCCATTCAAGGCAAGTGTTGTGAGTCTGGTTTTGTATTCTGGATGGACACATCGACATGACATCGTTCTCTTGTATCAGGATGATGAACTAGTGGGGACTGTAAGGGAGGACGTGATCATGCCAAATGTTTGTGCCTTTCTGTTTTGCTTACTTTATAGCTTTCTAATTTTCAAAAAAAAGAACAGTTTCTATTTGAAATAGATAAATAAAATTTGCCTGAAGTACTTCTTGAATGACTAAATACTTTTCATACAGAGAGATATTGGATGATATACACAACTGAAATTTAGCCTGTGAGGTTGGTAGCTGTCTCTTGTTTGAAAGGGATAGAAAGCTACTTAAATGAGGTTAATATAATGACTCCTGTTATAGGGCATGTCTGGTCCCAGGCATGCCAGGAGCAAGGGATTCAAATGTAATTAGATACCTTGCCTCTGTTTCCCATCTGTGTTGCTCTTTTTAAAGTCCATAAAGCTCAACACCTGACTAGTGCCAGTAGAAACAGGCCAAATAAATGAATTAATATTTCCAAATTAAGAAAATAATAAGGTACTATAATAGCTGGTAAATAATGTGACACAAATTGAATAGTACTTAAAAAAATAGAAAAGCAGTTGTGGCAGGGAAAAAAGAAAAGCAGTTGTAGTAACAATAATAATAAAACTATGTCTAAATTATTATTTTAGGGGATATATATATCCCCTAGCAATAACTATATTATATATGTATGTGTGTGTATATATGTCTGTGTGTGTGTGTGTGTATATATGCAATTCTTTTGTGGACCAGAAAGAATTAGGACTCTAGGTTGAGAAATGGAAAGATTATACACAGTTTTTTCCATGTACACATTAGCAGTGGAAAGGAAAATTGATTTTGCTGATACACATGAAATATATATTTGAGATAAATGGAATGGAATGAAGTGACATAGACAAGAAAAAGAATAAAATATTAATGCATAAGAATGAATTCCTACATTTGGGCTTTTTTGTTGCTAGTGTTCTAGAGCTTACATATTGAAGCACTTGGCTTGTGGAAGAATGCAGTTTGTAGTGGGAACACTAATGTCATTTTGTACTAACAGATTCTGCCTCCTTTGAGTTCATTCTGATAATTAGCAAGTAATGTGGCAGTTTGGCCCTCAGTCAGAGTTCCTTTGAAAGCAGATGACAAAGACTCTGGGCAGACCAGAGAGGGAAATTTTTGCCCTCAATGAACTTGCCTTAAGCTAGAGTTGGGGTTCTAGTGACTATTATTAAGAGTTCCATGGTTATGAGGCACACTATACCCTGTTCATTGTTCTCTCCCCTATCTGTAGTCCCAACTGTGACAGAGATGAATTTTTCTACTGAAAATCATGATTTTTGTGACAATTTCCTTTCTTGTGAGGTTTTCATAGTCTAAAGGAGGCCTAATAATGTGGTGCATTACCCTTACTAACTGCCAGGCGAGCAGTTAGAAGTCACCAGCCACTCTGTAGGATAAAGATGAGACTTCCTGCTCCTTCTATGACTGACAGTCTTGGAGACATAATTAAGTAGCTACAGTTTGTTCTATAGGCTTGCCATTAGCAATGCAATCAACTCAATGCAGTGGGTTTTGGGGCATGGTATTACTACCTACTCCATGGCAATGAAAGTGTTGGATAACCCTGGCATCAGGATATTTCCTTCAACTAGATGGTTGGTCTCTGTTCTGTCTTACAAAATCTCTATAAAATCTGCTTCAACTGAGGCTATTTCCTCCTAAAACACCATGTTGGCTGTGTAGGAAACCATTCCTATTTCTTTCATTAGTTTTTCATCACCTACTCTCCTTTTTTTTTTTTTCTCAAAAACGTATACTGTTAATTTGCTTTCAATCTTTTTTTTTTTCCTTTTGGAAAATGGTGGTTTAGACTATCTTAACCCCATGTCTCCTTTTAATCTTTCCCAAATAAAAAATACAGTCTGAAGGTGGCCAAGGTCCTGTTTCTTCGTTCTGTCTCTCCTGTGCTCATAGCAGATAGAATTCGAAAGAGAAAGGGATGCTTGTGTGTGCAAAAGTCTTGGTGAAGGAGATTTGACCATAAGAGTACACCTTTAGAAGAATTTATCCTTCCCAAGCACAGACAGCTATCATAATTGTGGTCTACTAACTACCTGAAGGCATGAAGACCCAAAAGGACAGAGAACGGTCCATGGGGGCTGCATTTCTGAGACCGTAAATCTTTTTACAGGAGTAGAAAAACTCGTCTTTTCCCTGAAGAGTAGCTAATGATTTTGAGCTGTTAATTTTGTGGGTGACAGCTCAGTGTGTAACTTACTGTGTCGCCAGGATTGCTAGGGTCATTGCAAGTCAGAATCAACTCAATGGCATGAAAGGTGCCTCAACTAGTTACCTCATCGGGATTTGCTTTGCATTTCCTAAATGTTACTTGGAACCCATACTGATTTATAGGCTTGGAAGTCCTACGAAGCAGTTCTACTTAGTCTTACAGGGTTACTATGAATCAAAATTGATTGATGAGGGTACTTACTGTCTGTGTTTGTGCATGGAGCACAATTTATGTGAGAAAGGGTATAGAGAGGTTGCATTCACATAGATCTGTTATGATAAATCTAATCTGTAAAAGAAGGACCCAGAAATCAGTATATTTAAGAAGATTACAACATGATTTTGATGATCATCTACACATGTATGCTTGCTTAATGATTATCTAGCTATCATGTTTCATATTAGTTCCCTACCTCACAAGCTAGATTAGCATCCACAAGTCATACGCACTTCAGCTGGTGACTACAGCCAGAAACTGTTTTTAATTGTTAGCTCATTCAGCTTTTTCTCTACTTTGTTGTGAATTGCCTTTAATTTGTCTGTGGATTATCTGGACATTGCATTTATTTAGGTTTACTGATGCTTGGAGGACATCAGTGTGCTCTCATATAAAAGTCGAAAATGGAATTATAATTATTTTTGAAAGTTCATGGTAAGTGAATTGCAGCCTATAGAAGCAATGACCCATATGAATTGTGGTAAGGAGATGTATGAGCCCCACAAATAATGATGAAAAAAATGACTCAGACATATACATTTGCCTTATATATTCCGATTAAGCGCATCAGTTATATCCTAAAATTGAAATATTTGCATTTGCCATCATCATAGAAAATCTTAAAAAAAACTGGGCTTGCTTTTTGAGTAGCATATTAATTCCAGTTGCGTGCAGGAAGGTTGAGTATTACAGATGAAGTGGTGAATGTCAGGATTGTGTGTAGATGACAATTTAAGTCCACCCAGAAGGACCTAGGAAGAAAGTCCTGGTGACCTGCTAAAAAATAAACCATGAAAAAAAAAAAACAGTGGAGTACAATTTTACTTAGGCCCAATTCAGAACCAACTATGGTCAGTAGCTGACTATCATTAACACACTATATGGTTCAGAACTGACGTACTAGCAGCCATCAGGTCAGTTCCCACACACAGAGCCCCTAGGCACAACAGAACCAAATACTGCCTGCTCGTGAGTCATCCTCATCCGTCCTCTTTTGTCTGAGCCCATCAATGCCACCATAGACATAATACAGCATTGAAGCCTCACTGACATGCTAGGCCACCTTCCAATGATAGCGCATAGCCCCAGAAAACTTAAGAACCTTATCCAAGGTCACACAATTAATTTGACGTAAAGGTTGACACAGCTAAAATTTTATTTTTCTTTGCTCTTTGCTGGTCTTCACTCACTTAAAATAAACTTTACTTTGTCTGGATACAAGCTTTATGAAGCTTAGACAAAAATCCAAGGTCATAGGTTAGAGCTATAGGTTATAACTATATAATCCAGTGTTATAGGTTACAGTCAGAATATATTCCAGGATATTGAAAATGATCTTCAGTTCATTCTTTTTATGAAACTTGTTCTACTAACCAATTTTTAATGCTTTTAATTTAACAAGATGGCTTATTTTAACTTTACTATTATTGTAAAAATAGCATTTTATTGGGGGCTTTTTCAACTCATAACAATCTATATATCAATTGTTTGTATGGTTAGTAACTCAATGCATACTTAACTATAGTAGCAGAGAAAAATGTAAAAAGTACTTTAAATATGTAAAAAGTACTTCAGTTGTCTTTGATTAAGATATATTTTCCATTTTTCTATCAAATTAGTGTTAATATGACTGGGCTGGAGACTATCACCATTTTACTTCAGGGCAGCCAGGTATATACATGTGAAATGATTGTATTGCATCTCCAGGAAAGAAGAATTGTGACATTTAGCACAAAGCATGTCATACTTCATGAAACATGATCAAGTTGGACAGAATACTGAGGGAGCTCATGCTTCCTGAAACTGTGAACCCAGAGCAATTTCTTTGAAAAGCTAATGAGGATACAGATATCGATAGAAAGTTGTAATTCGTAGTTTGATCAAAGAAAGGAGAAGAAGAAGTCTACAGTGCATTATTATTCTTTGATATAATTATTTAAATGATATTATAATTATATGTAATATATTTATATTTGTATATATATATATGTATATGTATAAAAATTTGACCTGGTGACATAATTCTTCTATTTTGACCTGGTGACATAATTCTTCTTTTTTAATGATACAGCTTTATTTTAAATAGTATGAGACTAAAAGTGCATAACTTTAAATACCATTTAACCTTAAAAATTATTTTTATTGAGGTGATATATTCACTCAGTAATTGAATAGATGATATAACTTACTTGAAAGGACCCAAGTTCTATTAAGGAATTATTATTTTAAATTTCTACTCATTTTATCACAGAAAAATCCAGTTTAACTAATGATATTAAAATGAAATCAAAGAAGTCAACATTTTTATTTGGTTACATAATGTAATTGATGGTCTGGACAAAAGTGGTTTCATTGGGGACAAAAGAATGGAAATCAACTTCATGCAGTCAAGAACACAATGATGTTAAAGAAGAAGGGGGCTGCACATTGACAGGCAAGTTTTACCCATTAAAGTACTGTGATTAGGAGCAGAAAAATAGCATGCTATCTGGACAAAAATATTTATTTTTATTATTGACTATGTCTGTTCTTTACCAAATACAATTTTAAAATTATAAAGACTAGTGAAACTAATAGAAACTTTTAATTCAATATAGTAGAACAATTAATATATTTAAATATATATGTACATGGAGTTCATATGGTGCTACTCAGCAAGTGAAGGGTTGTGAATTTCAAGGTCAAGAATTCAAGTCTACCAGCTGCTCTTCCGTAGAAAGATAAGGCTGTCTGCCCTGTTAAAGAGTGTCAAAGTCTTGAAAACCCTGAATAGGTTCAAGGTGCATCAGAATCAACTTGATGACAGTAGGCTTTGATAAAGGAACATAACAATTTCTAGAATAAGTTTTGAAAATTACGTCTATGAGAGAGAATAGCCACAAAACTGGAAGGAGTTAGCAGAAATTTATTATTAATTTATCATATTACACAATAAAGTATGTGCCAGTTGGAAGAATGATTTAGGCAGCTATGGAAGCAAAGATAAAAGGAACTTCATGAGATAAGGTGTCCATCACATTGATTTAAATACTACACAGCAAAAGTGATGCTCTAACCAACATCTGAGGAAATCTCTGCCTCCTACAGAAAACCTGTCTTGGAGTGGAAACAACCGCATAGTCGTGGAGCCAAAAGTACATGTACTGCCACTGCGCAGCGATCATGAGGACAACGCTCCGTCGTCTGGGGCAGGAGCATTAAGAGGTGACTCACTCACTCCTAATTGTTTTGTTTCCGTGCTCGCTAAGCTGTACTCAAGCCCCCTATGCAGGTCTCTCTCAGGAAGGGAATGCACTGATTGCATGGACTTTTGAGTATTTCTCTCTCCTGAGACCATGAGTTCTTGTGTTCAATCAGTAAAGTGGCTTCTGATTTGGATTTGGTTTCCCACAGCGTTGGGCAGCAGGAGAGAGAATATGCTGATCACACCCACTTCAAGTATTGACAGTCCTGATGATATTATTTTCCTTCTTAAAATAATAAACCAGAAAGGTGGTGCAAATGTCATACCTGTGAGCCTTTTAGCTAACAAGTCTGCTGGTACCGACTCATAGCTGAGCACTTGGGCCTTAAAGGAGAAGGCGGGCCAAATTCTAAGTACTTGTCTTTATAGTTTATCTGTGTGACTATTCTCAGTTGGAGTCTTTCCGTTAAGTCCCAAGCACTTGTATATTTGTAGGAAATTTAAATGGGATAAAAGTACAAAATAGATAATAAATATTTGTTTACTATCTGTACAAATTAAGTAGTCATCCCATGATTCATTCAGCCATCAATAGAGAGCATAAATCTCCATTAAAATAAGAACAGGTAATGATGCAATATATTCTCTGACTATTGTTCAAATTTAATCTAAGAAACATAGTGACTCTGCAAGAGTGGCACTGCTGAGACTGTGGATGAATTGTCACATATTTTGCAATATTGAAGAATCTATTTGATGCTGAAAATGTAACTTAAATTGAGAAAATTTCAGATTGATATGCTAAAAGATGTACATGAGACTAATAAAATCACCCAACTTAATTTATTCCTTAAATTATTTATTGAAGATCAATGTATTGAGCACTTTTGAAATTACAAATATATCTCCTCAGTTTGAGGTAATATTAATACCAAACCAAATTCTAGAAGCTGCTAGTTGTTTTGCCTCTTCTCTCAGGTCTGACTTTAAAGGTATCTCTCCATGAGAGCTAGATAGTTACAGTAATATGACTGTTATTGTTGCCTTTTCTCAGGAATCAAAATTTTCCTCTTCCACAGTTGCTGATTCTAAATATAACTGTCTAGTTTGGGAACATAATAGAACAACTGAAATGTTATTTTCAGTATACATGAGGAAATGTCATTGCTTGTCCTCCTGGGAAATAGTGAGAAAATAGATTTGTTGCCTACATTAGCAAAGTCTTGCTAAGATTTAATTGCCTACACACTGATTTTGGATTTAATAAAGATAATAAGTGTGGGATCATTTTCTCATTAATATCCATAGTTTAATGCAGGCCAATTTTCAGAGTATAATTATCTCCTATGCATTTCTCTTAATATTGAATGATCTTAAATAAGTGATTGCTTGATTTTATGAGCAAGCAATTTGTGGCAGTACTGAATTCTCTAAAGCTTTGCTTCTCCCAAAATACAGGGCAGTCTGAAACTTATTAAAACTTCAAGAAGCAGAGACGTCCTTTATTAAAACTCTTCCATAATTGCCTCTTACTTGAATCTAAATCCTGTATGTTTAGTGTCTAAAAATGGAACACTAACATGAAGTGAATACATCATTGTAATACACATTTCCAAGTAACTTAGTGCTAATTCTCTTGACTTTATATGCTTTGAAGTGTTTAGAGAATGAATGATGACACAAAGAAACTGAAATGTTCCTTTTCAAGTGTTAGTGTATTGCCATTTTTTGAGAGATGATAAGAGAAGGTTGTACAGATTAATTAGGGACATAAAATTTTCTTACATACAGCTTTTAAGTTGTGGATTACAAGAGCGCTACCTAAAAATATTTCTTTGTATTTTCAGTATACTTAAATCTTTGATTCTCCACTTTGAAAAAGGAATATTTAACTAATTTAAACTCACAAGAGCATGGCTCCTACTGTCACCTCAGACCTAAAATAATTTTTATTTTTCAGTCCCAATATTTAGATAGAACAGAATGAGATAAATTCAATATACCTAAAATTAAATCCAGAAAATAGAATATAGAGTCTCTGTACCAAAACAATTGGTCAGCACAACCATTACAAAAGGTAGCATATGATCAAGAACTGTTGGTACTGAAAGAAGTCCAAGTTTCACTCAAGGCATTATCATAAGACACAACTCCAGGAACTGATGGAAAACCAGTTGAAATGTTCCAACAAATTGATGCAGCACTGAGAGCATTCATAAATCTGTGTCAAGAAATTTGGAAGATGGATATCTTCTCAATCCATTGAAAAAGGCTGCATATTTGAGGCCATTCAAAAGGAAAAAAGTGACCCAATAAAATATAAATATGATGAAACATTATCACTAATATCACATATCACATACCAGTAATATTTTGCTGATGATAATTCAGCAAAATAACAATTGCAGCAATCTATCAACAGGGAAATACCAGAAATTCAAGCTGGAAGAATACATGGAATGAAGAATATTAATTTCTGACTTTAGAAGCATCTTGGCTGAAGGTAGAAAATTCTACAAAGATGTTTTCTTGTATTTTGTTGACTAAATAAAGCATTCAACTGAGTGAATATAAAAATATCCATACATATTTATTATATATGTGCTATAAGATAAATTTTATTTTAAAAGATGCAAAAGGCATTACTGATCAATTGATGGAGACTATATAGTGACTATAAATGTACATGGGCTTAACCTCAGATGCCCAAAATATGAGCAAACACTGACGGAACAGAGGAGGCTAGAAGTAGTTCTACAAATGTGGCTAAATACTTCAATACACTGCTCTCAATAATGGAAAGAACACTGCAAAGATTAGTAGGGAAAGAAAACTTAACACTATACTCCAACTAGACCTAACATATTTTTACACAAAGCACTACAACTAACAAGATAAGTATTTGCATTATGTTGAAGTGTTCTTTCATCATTCTTCAAGATAAATGATATTCACAGTCATAAAACAAAACTCAATAAATTAAAGAAGACTGAAATCATACATTGTAACTTTTACCACAATGGAATACAAGGAGTTTCCTCCAAAAATAAGGAAGGAAAAAGCTCTACCGGACATAGATAGCTTCTGTACTACTCATTTTTCCCGTTAGGCTAGCATTGAACTACTCATTCTAAGTTAGTGCACACAGTGGCATCACCTGGGAAGGTTGTCTTTAGTCACTGTGCTTTTTTTTAAAGCAATGTCTCTAAAACCTCATTTTTTGTTTAAGAGAACTATGAAGCCATGAATTTAGATTTCTGCTTGGGGAAAAAACAGCTCAGAAACTGCTGTGGTGTTGAACTGGACATAAAAGGATAGTAGGAGAATAGCTCAAGGGTACAAGTGGGGCTTTTTATTTATAAAAAGGAGAAGTGTTGATTGATGCAAACCTCGTTCTAGATGTCAACATTCCAAATGTCCCGAACAGACAAAATATTGACACAATGCAAGCACTTGTACTCAAAGGCTGAAGACAGATCATTGAAGAAATGGGGAAGTAATTTGGAGCTCAGTTCAGCAAATTGTCATGGAAGACTTGAGAATGAGAAGGGTCACTGGAAATTTTATGACTCAGGTCCTGACTGACCAGGAAACTGGATGTGGAGTGGAAACATGCTACGCTTTGGCCGACAGCTCCAAAGTGACACAATTTTTTTTTATGAGTCATTACTAGTGATGAGACATGGTGCTAT
This sequence comes from Nesogale talazaci, assembly GCA_004026705.1. NCBI lineage: Eukaryota > Metazoa > Chordata > Mammalia > Afrosoricida > Tenrecidae > Nesogale > Nesogale talazaci. Next base: position 180,455 of record PVJH01000619.1, read on the forward strand.
TTTTACAAGCCAAAAGCAAACACCAACCAAACAAGTGGATGATGACATCCTCACCTCTCCCTACAAAAACTCTTCAATTGAATCAAACATGTAGATGATGCTTATTTGATTTTTTTAATGTGCAAGTAATGGAGCATTTAAAATTCTTTCCACCAGATCAGACTGCTAACCAAACTTTCTCTTTAGAGGTTCTGAAACAATTATATACAAGTGTGTGACAAAAAAAGGCCAGATTTGTGCCAGAGGAGGGTCTGGTTTTGTCACTATTACAATGCACTTGCTCACACAGCTAGCTAGGTGCACCAGATTTTGGCAAAAATGAAACAAAACAAACAAACATAAAACAGCATACCTCTCTTGCCCTACACAGTTTGACTTCACTCCCTGGGATTTCATTTTGTTTTCTTAAATGAAGATGGACATGAAAGGACAGTAATTTGATTCATTTATGACACCATTTCTACTTTGTGTCTACATAATAACCTACTCTTTTGAGGTCAGTAAGTGTTACATTAGTTCAAAATTGTCACTTACACTCATCATTTACTGCAGAAAATCAAGATGCATTGTCATATTAGTGGTTAAAATATTTTAGTTATTTGAAGTAAGATATTTGGGTCTTAAGACCATTAACCAGCCAATTTTTTTTCTACTTAAATCAGTGATGTAGATTACCACCATCTGAAAAGTCAGCCTACAAAATATGACAGAAAAAAAGCTACTTAATACTTAGAGATGTCTGTATGTTATATTTTCTTTGTTTAGCACAGCTGAATTTCCTCTCTTTAACACAATTACACACTTTTGGGAAACATATTTGATGCTTCTTTTATCTCGTTGTTGGTCATAAGACATGCTAATTGTGAAACAAACATTTTTCAATGTGATAAGTAAAGCACTCTCACATCTACAACTTCTTTGCCTTAAACTTAGATTGTACCGCTCATTATTTCCTGCGTTTGACTTTTAAGCACACCAAGTGGTGTAATGGTAAACTGGGCTGCTACATGCAAGGACAAGAGTTCAAATCTACCAGCTGCCTAGGCAGGAAGATGGAGCTTTTCTAGTCCATAAAGAGTTAGTAATAAGAGCTTATCCTTCCCAGCTTAGTGCCAGTTGTTTGTCATCGTTTTCTCAGCTGTGGATTCCTCAGCTGTGGAGCACAGGAGGAGTGGATGTGTAATGATAATAACTGAAACACAGCATTTGAGGGAGTACAGGGGTGAGGGATGGGGGATAGGGACGGAAGGGAATTTGGGAGTAAATTATGAGGCAGGAGAGGACAGGGTGGGAGTGCCAGAACTGATCATGTTTGCACAATGTTTTTTAAAGGATGTTCAAGCATGGAGGGAAGAATGCTATAAGATTGATGTGGTGATGATTATACAATGGCCCTTGATATGATTGAACAATTGAACTATTCGATTCCAGGATGTGGCAGTCACCTGATTTGGAATCAGACTGAGAATTAAGGGTGTAAGGGTGGAGTTTAGCAAATCAATCTGTAGATAGCCAATGAGACCTCTGTGTGAGCAGGGCTGTCTCCTGAGAATTCTGGGAAATCTGGCTGTATTACCTCCTAAGAGGTGAGAGACTCACTACTCAGTCCCTTCGAGTTCTCCTGACAAGATACAAGACAAGGCTTACATCCTGGGAGACATTACAACTGACAGGACACATGGCAGTCTGCTGGTAGACCCTGAACCCTGGAAACTGGGGAGCCTGCCAGTGCCTGCCAGTGCTGAGCTCCTTCTATCACCACTGAACACACAAAACTCTGCACACACTGGGCTGTGATAGTCCTAGTATCATTGCATGTGCTTTGTGAGTCTGATGAGGACTTATAGATGGTATCAGACATATGGGCTAATATCAGACTTATTACCTTGAATTGGACTGGGCTGGGATGTTTTCTCAATGTCCAATTGCTCTTGAATATAAACCTCTTTCTTACACATATGTGTGTGTTTATTAAATTGTTTCTGCAGTCTACCTGGACTAATACACAAAATATGTAAGTTATGTGCCAATAGAAATGCTAGTGGGAAAAATAAAAAAGAGTTAGTCACTGAAACTGATAAAGGAGATAAAGGAAAAAATGAGGGAGGTGCTGTCAGCCATCCAATAAATGGGTTTGAAAAGTGTTTCCATTAATGGGGTTGCAGAATTGACAATGTAGTCAATTTAAGAGAGACTCCTTTGAAGTGACATTTATTTTGTAAAAAAATTTGAATAGCTTTGAAAAAAATGAATTTTCAACAGTTCCCTCTTTTCTGTGTATGTGTGAGTTTGTGTGCATGTGTGCTTGATGGAAAAATGAAAAATAAACTCTATATGGAAATCCATATAGAGGGAAGGAAAGATTTATACACACACACACACACCTGCACGCGCGCGCGCGCGCGCACACACACACACACACACACCAGAGGATGTGGAATGATCCCAGCAAGTGTGAAACAGGCCCAGTTAATGCCATTTATTATTATAAATGTTGAACAGCCTCCATCATCCAGGGTCTGCCATAGTGAGGTCACGTTTTTCTTTTTTGCATCAAACAGGTTCTTCCAAGAGCCTGCTCACAAGGAAGACAGAAAGATAACTCCTCGATCGAATCCAACAGACCAGAGTTGAAACAGTCTGCTGCTGAAAAAAAAAAAGTTAAAAACTCACCAGCTACACACCATATCAAATCATAACTCATTTAATGTTTTTTTACATGCTCTGAGGAAACCGAGAACATCAGTCCCCAGGGCAGCAACGCTCTAGGGTTCTAGCTCAGGTTCCATCTACGTGATGTGTTCATGCACACACACTCTCACACACTCACACACCACAGACCCAGGCAGAAGTACACATGCATGCACAAGCAGGTAAAGACCCCCAGGGCAGGCTGGGAGAGGGACCAGGTTGATCCAGGACATGCCTTCGACTGAAAACTGGAGGAATCTGAGAACCCTTCTGCTACAGGCTGAGCAAAAGTCAAAATTAAAACAATAGCGTAACAGAGGATAAACACAGAATGTTCAGACAATGGGGCTGAGTAGATGAAGAACTTGAGATGAAAGGGGAGTTTGGGGAACAGGCCCCAGAAACAGAGGTTTTTCTTTATTGTCCATTCAAGTGGCCAGAGGTTCTGTGACTCCAGTGATAACCTGAAGATGAAGGAATGTGCCCTACACAGAATTCATTAGCTCTCTTGTTTTGTGCCCTCCCCCACGGTGGAGAGAAACCAGAAACATGCACTCTCCAGCCCTCACCCCTGGCCACTCATGTAGACTTTCCTCAAGTGTCCCCAAAATAAATGACCTCCCCACATACAAAATGAGACCCAGCAAAGAGCTGAGCATGGAAAGCCTCAATGACTCTTCTTGGTAGGACCAAAGCCAGAGAAGCCCATTACAGCTACCATCTCCTCCTCCACCTCAATTGTAAAGTCCTTCCCAGCCCTCCCTTTCCTCTCTTTCTATTTCTCTTTCTTGCAGGCTTTGGCCTTTTCCTCTTCTTCTCTGAGATCCTTCATCCATTCCTCAAAATCATTATCTTTCTGCTTCTCTTCCATCTTCTTCTTGCTAACTTCAAAGCATTTCTTCACCTGACCCAAGGTGGAACATTCTACTCACATAGACATGCCCAGGTTTCACTGATGTATCTTTCCATTGATGTGATCCAGGAAGTTGCTTGAGTCCTTCACCACACAATCACAGACATTGCAATAAATAGCCTTCCATCTCAGATTGTGGGGTGGTCTTGATAATGACAACTGTCTTCCCAAGCTTGGATTCAAGGTCCACTTTGTAGTCCGTGTGCTGCAGCAGCTCGCACTTGACGGGGTGCATTGGTTTTCCATTCTTCTTTTTTCTCTCTTCCGTGGCCTCTTCTCAGAGAGCTTCTCCTTTCTTTTCATCTTTGTCCCACTTCCAGCGAAAGTCCAAGTTGTTTTGCCCCGCTGGCCGATGCGTGTGTGTTTTTGCTGTGGACTTTGCCACTTTTGATTTGAAACTTTAAGACATAGACACTTAAAGAAATAATTGATAAGAAAGGACATACTTTGAAATTTTGGCATTTATTTACAATTTGGGGATTTATATTTCCCTGTCTGTCTTAGTTACATTAGTGTTACTATGGCCAAAATATTATAGATAAGTTACTTAAAAGAAGAGGAATCTATTTTCTTAGTATACTTTCAATGTAGTTTTTTTTTAAAGCATATTCAGTTCAAGATTCTGTCTGTGACATTTTCTTTGTCTGCTAGCCCAGGACTTTTAGATTTCTTGGTGATTATTATATGACACCTTGCTTTTCCTATGTGTGATATTACTGTGTCTAATTTGCTCTTCCCATCAACAAGAAGTGATTAAATTTAGAATCCACCTGTCTTGTTAGCTAGTGTTGCTATGGAAGATATCCCTTAAGTTCAATGACTTAAGCACATTTACTCTTTCATGGTTTAGGAAGTTAGAAATACAAATGTAGAAAATAAGTTCTAGGAGAAGTCTTTCTCATTGCCATGGTTCAAGAGGAAGATATCTGTCTCCTTTTACAACTTAGGATCCTCGCATTCCTTAGAGATATACATGTCTGGGAAGCAATATTTTCCCTAGTTCAGGAAATTCTAATAAAGAGAGATAAGGTCCAAACTCTGTGTCTCACTCCTGGGTAGATTTTCTTGCTGATAGCCAATCAGTTTCCTCCTTTATTTCTCCTTTTACCTCTTTAAGATAAAGGCGACAAGCCACACGCTAGGAAACATTTTTGTACATCCTTTCAGGACCCTAAGGTTAATGCATACTACTCTTATTCCCTTACAACTGATTGCCCGGTCACCTCAGATCATATAATGGTTTCATTTTTATCACCTGTCTCATTGCAACATGACATTGTTGCAAATCTCTGAGGTATTTGATGGAAGCATAATTTAATCCATAACAACATCCTATTAGTCATGATCTAATTAACAGAAAATATGTTATTTCCAGATAAAAGGTATCATAAACCTCTTTGTCTCTTTTGGTTTCCAATATTTTAGTCATGGGGGTTTACTTTTATTCTTTTTTACGAATTGTTTTTAATCTTCTTTTATTCTGTGTTTGTCTTTTTGCACCACATATAATGCCTTAATTTATAACACCCTAGTTTTACTTGGCAATAATTAAAACTTCAGTAGATTAAAATATTATTTTCTATGCCATTCTTATTTCTGACTGCATTATCTATCCTGTTAACAAGCATTGACTTTTTACATGTATTCATCATTATATAGATTGTTAAACAAAACAAAGAAAAATGTAAAAAATCACTGCCACTATCTGACTCATAGTGAACCTATATCAATTTTTTGAAGGTTAAACCTTTTTGTAGTAGAAACTTCCATCCCTCACTAGTAGAGCAGCTGGGGTTTTAACCACTGACCTTCACAGCTAGAGCCACCACGGCTCCCCACATATCCTTTAAAACATTACAATTAAATTACCAACAGAATATACCAGAAACTGTTCCCTGGTACTCTTTTACTAGAGTTCTATGTTCTGTATGCATAACTTTGAGTTACTTTCTTTTGTTTTCCAAACGAAAGGCTGTTCAGCATTTGATATTAGACCAAAATTCATGGGTCCAGGAACCAAGGGGTGGAAATTGGAGTGGCACCACTCATTATTACTCCTATTGACCCACTTGTAGCATTTTTGCTTCCTGTCCCAGCAACCCTATGTGCTTCAGGTCTGGAGGTCCTGGTTCCAAAGGAAGGAACTCTCCCACCTGGAAACACAGCATGAGTTCCACTGAACTGGCAGCTGAGAATGCTCCCTGGCCACTTTGGGCTTCTCATGCCCTGTGGATCAACAGATCAAGAAGGGTGTCACTGTTTGAATGGTGTGATTGATCCTGATTATCAAGAAGAAATTGGGATGGTGTTACATAGTGGAATTAAAGAAGAATATGTCTGGAATCGAGGAGATCTCATAGGCCAAATGGTAGTGCTACCATGGCCTGTGATCAAAGTAAATGGCAAATTATCCCACCATCACAGGACATCTAATGACCTAGAACCCTCAGGGATGAAGGTGTGGGTCATCCCACCAGGCAAAAAAATCCAACCAGCTGAGGTGATTGCTGAGGTCAAATGTAATGCAAAATGGATAGTAGAAGAAGGTAGTTCTACCTATCAGCTATGACCATGTGATCAATTGCAAAAGTGAGGTTTGTGATTGTTAGTATATTTTCTTTATATGAGCTTATTGAATATCTTCTCTTTGTTCTTGTATGATATATCACATACAATTGGACTAAGTGTATTATCACTTATATATATGATAGATGTTTGATTTAAGCATACATTTGTCTTCATTGATGTCTGGAAATTATATATGGCTACAGAATTGTGTACAGGTGCCAAGTTGGATTGTGATAGGTAGGTTTGTTGTGCCAACATGGCCTAAGAAGAAAGGGAATTTTGTTGTGACAAGGCCAATGAACACATGTGAGATCAATTGAAGGGCAGAAATGCAAATGGCCAGACAAGCCTCACCTTTTTCTCTTGCTCTTGGATCTTCCGACCAGCCAGATGCCTTGTTTGTCTTGTGTCTCGACTTGCAAGCTATACTACCCGTGGAACACTTAATCCATGGACTGTGTCACTGTGAGTTGAGGTTCCTTCAAGCCCTGCTTCACCATGCAACTGGAATACACATCTCTTGAGCTGAGGACTGTCAGACCCTGTCATCTGTCTGACTGTTAGTGACATGCCTTGCTGTTTTCTGCTTGTGGTGGGATAGGCTGATTTGCTCTACAGAGGACTACACAGTAGCCCTCAAGACTCAAAGGACTAACACATACTGCATTATAGATTAGTTAACTGTTTTCTTCTTATGTTAGATATCTTTCTATCTATATAAATTAATAATGTGTTAGTCCCAGTATACTAGAGAAGCAAATTCATAAACACACATATGTATTTAAGGGAGAGGTTTATATACAAGAGAAATAGAACATTGAGAAAGCATCCCAACCCAATAAAGTCCAAGTCCACAAGTCTGATATGAGCTCTTTTGTCTGATAACAGTCTATAAAGTTTTCTTTAGATTCATGAGGCACATACCGTGACACCAAGACAATCACAGGCCAGTGGGTGCAAAGTCTTGTGTATCCAGTAGTGGTAGAATCATCTCAGCACTGGCAGGAGTCTCTATGTGGCTTTTCTGACTTCAGAGATGTGGTTCCTTCAGGGTAAGCCCATGTGACTTCTCCTCTGGCTCCACTCAGGGTCTACCAGCATGCGGCCATATTGTCTTGTCAGTCACAGTGTTTCGCAGGGACTGAGTGGTAAGTCTCTCACCTCCAATTGGGAAATGCCATGAGATTTCCCAGAATTCTCAGGAGAAAGCCATGCCTATACAGAGGTCTCATTGGCTATCTCCCAGATTGACCGGCTAGACTCTACCCCTACACTTCAAGTGCTGAAATTGACATAAGAGTATATCACTGACACAATAATTTTTCTGTATACTCAAAGATGCTACTGAACACCTCTAAATAGTATTCTATTTTTTATTGTATTATTCAGGTACAATATTTTAAATACTTCCTAACAATTTACTGAAATTTCACTTTTGTTCCTTTATAATTTTCTTAATTAATTTCAGCTAATTATCCCAATTTTTCATTATTTCATTTGTCATATTTACTCTGATTTTAATATCTCCTAATAAACTCATTATGTGGACTTCCAAAGAGAGTGTTCTGCCATTTCATATTTTTATTACATCATTTTATTTATTTTTCTGGTTACAGATTTGTTGTTGATATTGGAATTTGTTTATTTGAATATTAGAATGTAATATTTCTGCAACTCAAAGTTTTCTCCCTCCTTATGAGTGACAACTTTTTTTTTGTTTATATTTTAATCATGAAATGATTACATAGTCGCTTTTCTCCAGAAAACTTCCAAACCTATTTTGCAAAGAGTATTTTCTCAAATATGCATAAATATCAAAGGCTGTTCTGAAGTTTATGCCCAGCTAGTCATTTGAAAGATAATTTCTTATATTTCAGGAAGACACAACAAAAATAATAACAGCTCACCAAACAAAAACTTCAAAAAGTAGAAAATAACTGATTTAGCAGCCCTTCAAAATCGCTATTTGTAGTCCAGGCTGAAGTTAACTGTTTGTTTATTGACTTTTCAAACTAAAGTTCTAGTCATCTCTATTTCAAAGGTTTGAGAGAATTCACCAAAGGATATGCTATATATTCTAATCTGCTACCAGAGAGACTTGAAATTGTATTATGGTCCTTCAGCATCTATTGAAACACCACTCAATCAACACAAGAATGCAAACTTTGAAGGCTTAAGTCCTTGTAGGTTAATGTCCACACTGCTTCCCAGGAAACTACTCAACTACAGTAAAAACATGGGTCACCATACCCATTGGTGTGGTGAGAAATGAAGAGTTGCTCTCAATTGACACATCTAGAAAATAACAGCAACTTTTCCCTTTCTCCAACACCTGCTTGTTGATTTAAAGTCTGATATTATTCCATAGTTTCAATATAGTCAGTTTCCATTGATCTTTCCATGATAATTGTCATGACTGTGGAAAGGCAGATCTTTAGAACTTCCTCATCTACCATTTTCCTAACTACATGGTAGCTTTGAACATACTAATTTCTTTAATCTATTTAATTTATTTTTATTTATTATTATTATTATTATTAAATATTTAAATTAAACACTAAAATAAGTATTAATTTATTTAATTTAATCATTGATACCAGTTCATTTCTCTGTCTTTTGAAGGGTACTCCTAACTCAATTACATTAATTAATCCCAAGTGATTCAGGGTGACCAACATCTGTAATTTCTTACTAATCTCCCATTTCCAGTCTCACAAGAGGATGGAGACTGGTTAAACTGGAAAGATTGAGTCTCTTCAGCCCTTCAAATAGTTCTAGACCAATCCAACTCATACACAGCAAACAAAAGCAAACTATGTTCCTTACATCCTTGAATCAAATGGATGCATAATTAGCTTACAGGTCGTGCATACTTCCAGCATTATCAGTTTCCCTTGTCATGGAGACAGGAAGAAGGAAAGAAATTCTCTACAGAAAGAAACATTTTCCTATGAATAGTTTTTGCATTTCTTCAATCTTACTTAAATACTAAAATTCTTAAATTACTTTTCTAGAATTCTGATATGGCTGGCTTCACCTCTTCCTCTTCCCCCACCCTTTTTTTATTTTGTTATGAAAGAATGGAGGTGTGTAACTTGTTATGTCATTAATTGTTCATCAGACTAACATTAATCCATGAAAAACGTGCATTTTGAGACTGTGAACAGTTTTAGCTTAAATGAATGTATAACATAATCCTCCAAGAAGAAGCACATATCATCTAACATGAGAGAAGTAACAGCAATATGATCACTCAGACTTTTATTTTTTCACAGCAGAATCATAAAAGCATGAATTATTTGATACCCCCAAGCCTCAAGGTATTTGCATTTTTTATTAAACCATGAATTTTTATATTAGATCCTCCTGATGTATTTTTATCTTCAATATCTGTATGCCTTTTCTTTAAATACTTGTTAGTTTTAATTTCAGTTGTATATATATGTATATATAATACTCACAGTACAGTTTTATTTGTTATAATTACATAGGAAGGATGTATGACTAGGAAGATATTTTATTTTTTCCCACTGTAATACTGTTCCTTTTTGTTAAAACAGTCAATGTTCATGGTACTATATGGATTTTTGAGTTTTGAGCTGTTGAAAATATATGTGTATATGAATGCATATAGGTGTTTGTGTTCAAATACTGCATGAGAAGAATAATGGAGAACATAGGCTAAGTTTATTTTCTGGCTTATGATTATGTGTTCAGAGTAAGATTATATTGTTATAAAATTTAAAATTAGTCCTTATGTTTTCAAAATGACCTGAAACAATGTTTTTATGAGCTACTTGAGAAAACAAGAAATGGACTAAATATACTCACATAAAAAAGGAGACAATGACACAAAGAGAAACGACAGCAGGGTAGCTGTTGAGATTGCTTAGATATAACCAAAATGCTCCTGAAAACTGATTGACTGGGTGGGTGATTAAAGTTGTCATTTCATCAGAAATTCTAGTTTATTGGCCTAAGACAATGTTTAGTGCTTTTGTTCTACCTCCTATGTAGTGCCTGTGATCTTATTAAAAATAATAAATAAAGCTTGCAAGTTGCCATCCAAATCACAATAATTAGTGTCTATATGCCTGGAATAACAGCAGAGAAAGTGAGTCAACAGCAGGAGGGAAATATGCAGTGGCTGGCTGGTTAATTATCTCCATAATTGCCATCAATTGCCTCCTTTCCCAAATGGTGTCTGGCTATCACTACTTAACATTTTGGTCAAACATTATATAGAAAACTAATCAAAAACAGGGAAATGCACAGCAAAATTTCATGTTCTCATGGACTACAGGCTTGCTGGAGACATGGCATCAAGATAAACCTCTAAAACAATTATCCTGAGATAATTTTAAAACAAAAATATTCCCTAAAATCTTACTGAAATCATAGTTTAGCTTAACTAGCTAAGAATTTTTTCCTTATGCATTTGCTCTTTCAAGATGCCTATGTGGGCTCAGATAGACAACAATAGCTCAAAAGAGTAGAAACAAAATTTAGGGGGCAAAAAATGTATGATTTCCTGCTTCAACTCACGTGTTAATTGGAGAGGAGCATTTCTGAAAGACGATGTTCCACAACTCAGAGAAGGTAATCAATGTCAATCTACTGAACATGGAGGAACTGTTAAAATGGTGTAGGTTTTGTTGTGTGGCTTCTCAATAACCAAATAAACCATTTTCAAGCAAGATATTTACATCTTTTAAAAGCTCTGATAGGAAAAAAAAACTCTGATAGGAAAAGAACAAATACTGGTTTGGGTAACATGTATACAATGTCAGTTCTAGCTTATCTTTTTATAGATCCCAAAGACAGGCTTATTGGCCCAGACTGTCCATTTTGTTCTAATTCATAGAGACTGGCACTAAGGTTACTGAGACTGCATTTTTTGATGGAACAGAGACATTGATATTGTTTATTAGTTACCTTATGCAAATATAAAATGTCATGCATCTAATGGTTACATTTCAAAAACAAAACAAAAGTCACATGGTCACAATTTTATAGAAAAACTTTTACATCCACAATAAATTACTTGCTTTAAGAGAAAATTCATTGCATTCACAAAATCAGCAGTACACTGATTTCTGCCTTGTTTAAAGATATTGTTGCTAGTGAGGAAGCTAGTGGTCTGAGCCCCCAAATTGGAGCAAATCAAGAAGGGAGCATTCCTGGTTGGACAGTAGGAGGAGACAATGACAAGACCAACAGTTCCTTGGTGACATGAGGAAGCTACTGTGGAGATGGGGGAGGTGGTGTGGACAGGCTCGGGGGGGTGGAGGGGTGGTGGGAAACAAGTGACCTGGAATCGGTGGTGGGGAGGGTCTGGGAGGTCTGGTGGGACTAGAGCAAATACCTTGATGTTTGGGGGTATCAAATAATTCATGCTTTTTTGATTCTGCTTTGAAAGAATAAAAGTCTGAGTGATCAGATTGCTGTTACTTCTCTCATGTTAGATGATATGTGTTTCTTCTTGGAGGATTATGTTATACATTCACTTAAGCTAAAAAAAATCATGTCATTGTGTGCCCACCCTCTCAATATGATCGCTGAAGATAAATGGATGCAGAGGCAAACCTGGGGGAGAAAGCTGATGGTGTTTGGTTGCTAAAATAAAAAGTGTCTGGGATCTTAAAGGCTTGAATGTAGGCAGGTGTCCATCTAGCGCGGAGGCCGCAAAGCCAACGTGGCAGAAGCACACCAGCCTCTATGATTACGAGGGGGTTGAAGGGAGCAAGTATCAAGCATCAAGGAACAAGAATCATATCACTGCTAATGAGGGGGAGTGAAGAGTGGGGACCCAAAGCCTATTTGTGGGCAATTGGTCATCTCCTTAAAGAAGGGACCCAGGGAGGGGATGAGCCAGTCAGGGTGCAGTGAAGTAACAATGAAGCATACACCTTTCCTCTCATTACTAAAGGTTTTCTCCCCTTAACTATCATGATCCCAATTCTACCTTACAAAGCCAGCTAGACTGGAAGAGTTCACTGGTACAGATGAGACCTAGAAATACAAGGAATCCTGGACAGGTGAAACCCTCGGGACCAATAGTGATACTGGCCATACCAGAAGGGTGGAGGGAAGGTGGGGTAGATAAGGAAGCATATCACAAGGATATACATATAGCCTGCTATCTTGAGCATGGACAGCAGAGGAGTGGGCAAATGGAGGTGTTAGGCAGTATAAAATATGACAAAAATAATAATTTATAAATCATCAAAGGTTCATGAAGGGGTGGGGAGTGGGAGGAAGAGGAAAAGATGAAGCGCTGATGCCAAGCGCTCAAGTAGAAAGCAAATCTTTTGAGAATGATGACAGCACCAGGTGTACGAAGGTGTGTGACATAATATATCTATATATGGATTCTAATAAGCATTGTATGCGAACCCAATAGAGTGATTTATTAATAAAAATATATTGTTGTTTGGTCTCCCTATCCTTCCTTTTCCTCCTCCTGGCATTTTGATTTTATTTGTAGTTTTAAAATACCAAGGAAACAATACTTTCTAGTGACCTGCAGTTACTGAATGCTAAGAGCAACTTTGGTATTTTTAGTTGTCTCATGTTTTCTATGTTTATAACCCCAAGACCTTATTTCTACCTCCTTACTTTCATTGTTGTCTGTGTAGGTCCCTTAAAAATAATGTTAGTGATCCCTTTTCCATTCCTTTGTTCTGCCCATGTATTTATTAGTTTTCATGTTAACACTCATCTGTTTAATTTCTCAAATAAAAATACAGACTCATTCTTTCAAATAGATTCCAGTGGGCTGAGCCCCGGTGGCATAGTGGTTGTGCACGGGACTGCGGCCCACTGGGACGGAGGTTCAATTCCAGCAGTGGGGCTGGGCCTCCTACTCCCACCACCGGAGAGCAGTGATGCCCAAAAACAAAAAACAAAACAAAACAACAAAAAAAACCAAATAGATTCCAGCATACCATTAATTCAATGGGGAGTAGAAAGGTGTATACCTTACTCCAGATCACTCGTACTTCAACCACTGATACAGTAATATAATTGAATTATATTATTTACATCAGTGAAAATATTAACTTGCAGAAAATATGTTAGAATACTATGATCTCAGTTCAGTATTTCTCATGAAATCCAGAGGTTCACCATTCATGGAGCAACCATCTGTGAATATGAATGCAATTTACATGCCATCTTTAATCTCTTTGCTAATTTTTTCATTTGCACTGATATGTTTTCAGTTTTCTTACTTATATATTTCAGTGAATAAGGAAAATCTGATGCATTTTTGACAGCATTTCTATATTGTGTCTACATACAAATCTATTTTGAGGTCAGTAAGCATTACAATATTTTTAAATTGACACTTTAAAATCATAACATATTACAGAAAGTCAATATGAACTGTTATATTAGTGGTTAAAATATTTTAGTATTCGAAATAAGATATTTTGTTCTAAAGACAACTAGTGAGCCATTTTATTTCCTTTTTATAATAATGTGATGCAGATTCCCACCATCTGAAAAGTCAGTCTGCAACATATTGACAGAAATAAAATTTATATTCATACTTAGAGATGTCTGTATGTTATATTATCTTTGTTTAACATAGCTGAATTTCCTCTCTTCAACACAATTACAAACTTTGGGGAAACATTTTATGGTTCTTTTGCCTCCTTGTTGGTCATAGGACATGCTAATTGTGAAACAAACATTTATCAATGTGGTAAAGAAAGCACACTCACATATACAACTCCTTTGCCTTAAACTTAGATTGTACCTCTCATGATTTCCTGCATTTGACTTTTAAATACACCTTGTGGTGTAATGGCAAACTGGGTTCCTAACTGCAAGGACAACAGTTCAAATCTACCAGCTATCCTGGCAGAAAGATGGAGCTTTTCTAGTTCATAAAGTGTTAGTAATAAGAGCTTATCCCTACCAGCTTAGAGCCAGTTGTTTTTCATTGTTTTCTGTGGAATTCCTCAACTGTGGAGCACAGCAGGAGTGGATGTGTAATGACAGTAATTGAAACACAGCATTTGAGGGAATGCAGTGGTGAGGGATGGGGCATAGGGAGGGAAGGGAAGGGAATTTGCAAAGTAAATGATGAGTCAGCAGAGGACAGGGAGGGAGTGCTAGAACCAATCATGTTTGCACAACTCTTTTTAAAGGCAGTTCAACTATGTGGAAAGAATGCCATAAGATTGATGTGGTGATGATTATACAGTAACCCTTGATATAATTGACCAATTGTACTAGTCTATTATAGGCCATGTAAACTATGTGCCAATAGAACTGTTGTGAAGAAAAGAGTTGCAATCTCTCAAACCCATAGATTCAATTATATCCTGTCCTTTTTGGTCACTGTGAGTCAGTATTGACTAGTTGAGAATCAGTTTGGGATCTATTTTCTTGTACCAAATAAATGATTTCTTCCTGTACTTCACTTAATAATAATAAGTTAACTTTGCTCTTGACTTCCTTCAGCCTTGCATCAATATTAGTTCAAGGGTGAAAGGATGTGATATATTTTTTACAAAGTATTCATTTTAAAAACCAAGTTGAAGTACACACAAAATCCCTCAATAATAGGGACAACAAATGATCTCTGTCTGCAGATACCTAAGTAGACATGAAAACAGATTAGATGTGGAGAGGTGAATTGATGTACATTGTATATATAGGTTTGACAGATCATATTCATACTTATGTATGTTTAGGGTTGCAAAATCATTCAAGAATATTGGGCTTGTAGGCAACAAATTGCTGCAAACCTTCTGGCTATAGTCACACACCCTGAGGGAATGGCACTGCAAACTTTAAGAAAAAGGAAAAGAATCTCAGGGAAAAGCTAGGTCAACTAGCTTAACATAGATAACATAGTTTTTAAAGATGCTCAATATCTAGCTTTGGTGACCAGAACCTGGGGCTGTAAAGTCTACAAGTGATCATGCAAGGTGCCACCACTGACCTGAACAAAAAAAAATGAAAAATTGTAAAGACTCAAAGAAAGAATTAATCCAAAGGCTAACAAACCACATAAACTATAGCCTCTATTACTCCTAGAGCAGAGGAACAAGTGCACTAAGACTGGATCTAGAAGACTGGTTCACAGTAGAAATTTAGAAAGAGAAGGAGAAAAACAAGATGGAACTCACATTAAAGACATGGTACAAACAAACAAAAACAGACTGACCTGATGAAACTCTGGAGATTGTAGATAATTGTGGGTACTACACATTCCTTAAGACAGGAAGCCTGGTATTTATACTTCATTCAACCCCTCCCTGCGCCCTACCCCCCCCACCCCCAGTCAAATATCAACCTTCAGCCAAACAATGGAGAGTCCAATAATGTGAACAGTGACACAGGAAAGGGAAGGACTCCTCAGTACATCCCGCCACATTCGACCTAAATGGTAGCATTTGTCTAAAATCAAACTTCAAGAGAAGGAAGGGATAGCCAAGAAGGAAAAGAAAATGAACACAAGGAAACCTGGGTACTTGAGAAGAATGCTGTTTTTCTGAGGGATCTGTAATCAATGTCATGAAACAATGTGTGCATAAATTGTTGAATTAAAAGTCAGTTTGCATTGTAAATCATTACCACCATCCATGACAAATGCAGTAACACAAATGCCTAGATGATCCAGGTCAGTTCAGTAAATTCTTGCACTTTCCCAGAGATTGACAGCCTAACATATTTTTTTTCTCCAATTATTTTATCGGGGGCTTTTACAGCTCTTATAACATTCAATACATCATTTGTATCAAGCATATTTGCATACATATTACCATATACATTTTTGAAATATTTTCCACTTGAGCCCTTAGTATAAGCTCCTCATTCTCCCTCCCTCCTTTTTTTATTGAATCATTTTATTGGGGGCTCATACAACTCCCGTCCCAATCGATACATACATCAATTGTATGCAAGCCATATTTACACAGTGCCATCATCACTCTCAAAACATCCTTACTCCATCCAGTCCCCCAGTATCAGCTCCCTATATTTCCCTTCCTTCCCTCCCTCTCCCATGAACCCTTCGTAATCTACAAATTGCTATTATTTTCATACTGTACACTGGCCAATGTGTCCCAACACTCACTTCCCTATTGTGCATGGCCCAGAGAAAAGGTTTCATGTAGATCCCTGAAATTGGTTCTCCCTTTCTATTCCACCATCCCTCCACCCTCCTGGTATTACTGCTCCTATTACTAGTCATCTATCCTAAATTTCCCATGTTTCCAATTTCACTGTACATCTCCTGGTCTATCTGGATTTATGTGGTAGAATTGGGATAATGATGGTGGGTGGGAGGCAGCATTTGAGAACTAGAGGAAGGTTGCATATTTCATTGCTACTACCCTGTATCTTAACTAGTTCATCTTCTCCTTGCAACCCCTCTGCAAGAGGATGTCGCTTCACATATTGATGGGCTTTGGGTTCCCAATCTTTACTCCCCCTCATCAATAATGATATAATTTTAGCTCTTTGATGCCTGACACAAGATCCCTTCATCACCTCATGATCACACAGGCTGGTGTGCTTCTTCCATGTGGGCTTTGTTGCTTCTGAGATGAATGGCTGCTTCTTTCCTCAAGCCTTTAAGACCCCAGATACTATATCTTTTGATAGCTGGGCACCATCCACTTTCTTCACAACATTAACTTATGCACACATTTGTCCTCAGGGATCATATCAGGAAAGTGAGCATGCAATGTTATGCTTTTTAGTTCTTGAAGCCTAATATCTCAACCCTTTGACACCTCATGATCCCACAAGCTAGTGTGCTTCTTCCATGTGGGCTTTCTTGCTTCTGAGCTAGATGGCTGCTTGTTTACTTTCAAGCCTTTAAGACCCCAGACACTATCTCTTTTGATAGTCGGGCACTGTCAGCTTTCTTCACCACCTTTGCTTATGCACACATTTGTCTTCAGTGATCGTGTTGGAAAGGTGAGCATCTTGGAATGCCAATTTAATAGAACAAAGCGTTCTTGCACTGAGGAAGTACTTGAGTAGAGGTCCAATGCCCATCTGCTGTCCTACTACTAACCCTATAAGTATGCACACTGATCTATTTCCCCGTTGACACTTATAAATATATGCACCTATGTACATACCTGTATTTGAACCTCTATAAATGCCTATTATCCCCCAGTTCCTTCCTCTATTTCCATTTGCTCCCCTCTTGTCTGACTATCATGCTCAACCTCCATTTGGGTTTCAGTATTTTCTCTCTGTTACATTAGTCTTTATCAATCCCTATAAGACTTCTCTCACCCACCTTGTCACTAATTTTTAGTTATTCCCTTTTTCCTGGACAGCCCAACTTCTTATTCTAAAGGTCGTCTTGCCTGAAGAAAAACATGGCTGTAGGACCCCTTCTGTGTTTGTTACATGGTCAAAAGAGCACAGTGTCAAACATGTTCTATATATGTATGTGTCCATAGTGAATCTCACCTTGCTGAGTATATTATTATTTTTTGTGCGTTCTGGTCATGTCTTATAGAGTCACATTCAGAGTAGTGTGAACGGAAGCAGCAATGACACAGCACCACAATCATGATAGAATGGTGAGTCAAGTCATGGTTTCAGAGCTTATTTACCAGATAGGGAGCAGATCCTTCTGGCTCTCTATTAGAATTAGGTGATCATCATTGGTATTTCTGATCTGGTTTCTGGAACATGGGTATCTGATGCAGTTGACCTTGTCTGCATGAATGGTAACAGGGCTCTTTGTCCACTGTACCCAGTGAAGAGCAAGCACCAGTAAGACTCCTGGTAGCCATCGGGAAAATTGCATGATTGGGGCAATAATGACAGGGACTGGAGTTTCAGGTCATCCAAGCTCTCTTTTTATTTTTTAAATGAATAGTCACTTTATTTATCAAAGACGTGCTCCCATATGATCATTTCTATATTTAGACACAGAATTTAAATAATGACATCGATTATTTTTTCTCCTTTTTTAACCCTAACCCTAATCCTGACCCTAACCCTGACTCTAATTCTTATGTCTTTTGTTTTTAAGTTAAGTTTAGCTTGTATGAATGCAGAGGGACTGATTGAAAGTCTGACTCATCTAGTATATCTCATCTAGTATATCTAAAGACACTGTGGATTGCTAATAGAGCGAAAGTTCTGAGAAGGGAAAGCTATCGAGGAATGGGAAAAGGAAAAATCAATTGGGAATATTGACTCATCTCCAAGCACTTAACGACCCAGAAAAACAAAGACATTACTAAGTTACAAATGCAGAGGACAGTGTGAGACACTAGACACATTTGGATACAATTAATAATATAGGAAATTTTGAAAACATCACATATTTTTAGGTAGAGAAAGAATTTGTTTTTCTTATTTTGAAATGATCTTGGATCTCTAGGGGAGCTGTATATGAATTATGAATCTGGAGCTTGGGGAGTGAGTGATTGTTGTTGGAAGTACAGATTTGGGAGTTATTTGACACAGAAATAATGGTTGAAACCATAAAAGTAAATGAACTCTGCAAGGGAGTGGCCATAACAGATGAGGGCTTTCAGTGTAAAGCCCTTACTTGCCTTTAAAAATCATCTGTGACCGGCCCATCCTCATCCATCCAGCAAACTGAGAGTGTCAATATGCCATTTGTCTTCCAACTTTCTATAGATATGCTAAGGGGTCAGAGTAGCTGAACTATAAATGTCTCTACTCAATGTATTTCATTCATACACAGTTTAAAATATGCCTATCTTTTCTTATACACACTCAGCATTTAGATGAGAGATGGTCTAGTCATTGCAAAGCAAAACAAAACAAAAAGGTGTAATAAAACTTTTATGATCAATTTTATCAGTTTAACTAAAGGGACATGAAATATTCACTTAATTAAAATACATTAATACTCGATGATAATAAATATTATAAGAGTTACTATTTCTAACCTCATATGCATCCGAAAATTTGGACATGAGCAAGGAAAGCTGAAAAAGGCTTGCTGCATTTGAACGATGGTGTTAGTGAAGAATGTTAGAAGGATCATAGGCTTTCAGAAGAATATGCACATTTATCTAGAAGTTAGTGTAAACAGCGTGTTCCTTAGAAGTAACAATGGTGATATTTTGTCTCTCATGCTTCAGTCCTGTTTACAGAAAAGTCCGGTACCTGGAAGGCACCCCTCCAAAGTAAAGTGAAGGAGTGGAAGCCAGCAAGAAGAAGGCAAGAAGACAGCAGCGATGGATTCAAGCATAGCAACAAGAGGAAGGGTGGAGAGGGGCTGGGAAGCATTTTGTCTCATGGTAGGTACGTGAAGTCATTCTGATTCAGGAACACCACAATGGCACCTAATCATGAACACAAACACTTCTCAACATGATTTAATTAATAAAAGCCAAATTTAAAGTCTTCAGTTATGTCTGTTTTTAAACTTTGATTCAGGAAAGTAATTCTTAATAATAAATCTTGAAATGATAATGAATGTTACATGTTAGTTAAAAAATACTTTGAAAATAGTTTTAAATCAAAATAGAATTATATTTTCTCTTTTTAGCTAAAATAGTAAACAACAATTGGAGTTTGAATATCTATTTTATAGAAATATAAGCAATGAATATAATTTATACATCTTCATTCTAATCTATGCATTTTATTCCTTGATGACTTTAATCAATTTCATATTTATAACTATAATGGGCAAGTATTATTCCCTCAAATATATATATTCATGATTTATTTGAATAAATCTTTATTTCTACTTACAGACTATTTCCAAATATCTATGAATATTACTCTAAGTAATGCCTTAATTACAAAGTTTGTATACAAAAGTTGAGCTTTTTTAAACCTCCCTTTCATGTGATGCTACAAATAGAAGATTGAATCAAAGCTTGTAAACTCATTTTAGGATTTGGGGTTCACATTACTTTATCTTTTGAGAGAATTTCAGGCCAAGAAACATCTGTGAACTTATCACCAAAACTGTTTTTGCCATGACTCTCACAGGCAGATTTTCTTTTGTATCCATATTTAAATAACTTCATCAAGAGTTCAATTTAGAGTATTTTCCCCACAGTTACACTTTTAATGAGTAAAACTACAGCTCACAACCATAATTGTGTCATTGTTTTTATAGATATTATGTGATTGGAAATTAGTATGCTTTTTCTCATGTTCATTGATTCTTAAACCTATTCAGATATAGTCCTCCATTACTGCCCTAACCTGTTATAACCTAACCTGTATAACCTAACCTGTTAGGTTATACTCTTTTTGCAAAAATGACACACATATAAGATAGGCATGGGGAGCAAGCCCAAGGAGAAAACAAGGGGACCCATGGTTCTGAAGGGACTTGGGGGGAGGTGGAAGGGGGTGAGGAGGAGCAATAAGCAAACAATATCATAGACAGTGGAAAAATTAGGAAATCCAAAGCAAAAACGAGGAGGACATGGAGATCCCAGTGGCTTTGGTGCAACAGAAATCTAGCTAAGAAGAATTGCTAAGAGGCAGAAGAAGGGTGAGCATTATGGTGGGCAGGAGAAAGGTCAAAGAAAACATAAGAAAGACCTAGGAAGCAGTGCTATGGAAGGAAATATAAACATAGGTGTGTACTTATGTACATATATGAATTAATAAAAAAGATGCATTGACCCTTGAACATATATTTATATGGCAATACATTGAGGAAGTGAACAGACTTTGGTCCTCTGCTCAAGCCTTCCTCAACACAACTATGCTTTGTTCTGACAACCTGGAATTTTGTGATGTTCACTCTCCCTACACATTTACTAAAGACAAAATGGGCGCATACACAAATGGGAAGAAAGCTGATGGTGATCAGTATCAAAGGATATAGTGTCTGGGGTCCTAAAGGCTAGAAGATAAATAAGCAGCCATTTAGCAGAGAAACAACCAGCCCACAAGGAAGAAGCTCACCGACCTGTGTATTCATAAAGTGTCAACAGGATCAGGTAGCAGACATCAGAAGACCACAACCAATCAACCAAACAATCAAGCAATCAAGCAAGCAAACAAAAAAAAACATATTGTTGAGAACAAGACGAGTAAGAGAAGAGACTCAAAATCCATCAGTAGACAACAGGACATTGACTCATGGAAGGGTTACAAGGAAAGGATGAGTCAGGCAGGGCTGGATAGCACAGATATAAAACACAATATTTGTCTCATTCTTTGAGGGCACCTCATCCTATACCATTATGATCCCAGTCCTAACTTTCAGTTCAGGCTAGACTGGAACATATACACTAGTACAGATCAGGTCTCAGGACACAGAATCCAAGTCAGATAACCCTCCAGAAACAGAAATGGTAGCAGTGATATCAGGAGGGTAGTAGTGATATCAGAGGGTAGCTGGGGGGGGGGGGTGAAGAAATCTCAATGGTCAATACATTACCCCCTGGCAGGGGGATGAACAAAAGAAACATGGGTAAAAGGATACAGCTCTTGGTGTAATATATGGAAAGAATGATAATTTAAAATTATTCAAGGGGTGACAAATGTGGGAGGAGAGAGGATAAAGGGAAAAAAGAGGAACTGACATCAATGGCTCAAATAAACAGTAAATGTTTAGAAAATGATCATGCCAACATATGATTCTATTGATGTAAGAAATGTTATAAGAGGTGTAAAACCTTCTAATAAAATGACACATATATGAAATCTATGACGCATATATGAAATCTATGGTTATCTTCAGCAAGAATCAAAAAAGAAAATTAAACTCACTACTTTTGCATTCAACCCATATATAGTTTATTACATGTACCTAAATAAGTGCCAAATGAAGATTCTGATAGAGAAGGTGAACACTGTGATATTATGACATATTTTTGAAAATTCATACAGATCTTAGCTTACTTTCATATACAGAGGTTAGTAACCTGAACATGCATGAACTCTATTTGTATAATGTTCTAATGTTTAAAGATTGAGGCGGTAGAGGATTTTATTATACTTGAATCTGCATCAGCGTTCATGGAAGACACAGTCAAATGACATGCTGCAGTTGGCAAATCCTCTAGATAAGACCACTTTAAAGTATATAAAGGACAAAAATGTAACTTTGAGGACTAAGATGTGCTTGACCCAAGACATTGTTATTTCAAGGACCTCATATGTATGTTAATGTTGGGAAATGAATAAGAAACTGCAGGAGTTTGAATTACGGTGTCGGTGAAGAATATTGCATTGCCACAGATTGTGAGAAGGACAAACAAATCTATCTGGGAGGAAGTACAGCCAGAATGCTCGTTAGAAGCAAGTATTGTAAGGCTTTTCTCAAGTACTTTGTGCACGTTATAAGAGAGACTAGTCCCTTCCCCGGAAAAGGACATCATACTTGATAAATTCCAGGGTCAATGAAGAAGCAGAGATGGAATAACGCAGTAACTACAACAAAGAACCAAAATATAACAATAGATGTTATAATGACACATAATCAGGCAATTCTTCCTTCTGTTGTGCTATGAGTTGGGACCTTGGCGGTACCTAAGAACAGTATAAAATTTAGTAAATAGGCATATTTAAAAGTGCAAATCAAATCTTCCAATCTAAGTGTCTCCTTCTGGTAACATTATACATGGGCTACAATTAACTGATCATGTTTTAGATTATCTTAAATGGGCAAATTTTCTTTAGATATCCATATGTATATTGTGTTCATCGTAGCATGTGCCCAAGTCCAGAAGTTTATGTGCATTCAACTGGCTGCCAAGACTTTCAGTCAAAACCAAACTCAGTACCATCCCATCGATGCTGACTCCTATCACGCCCTGGTGGGCTTCTGATACCATCACCAGTTACAGGAGAAGAAAGCTCTGTCTTCCCTCCACAGAACTTCTGGTGGCCACCATGGAGATCACAATGCTTATCCACTACACCACTAGGGATCCTTAAATTTTATACTGATTTTATTGATTTTAAGTATATTGAAACTGATTAAATTGTATATTTTAGATATGCAATTCATTTACACCTTAAAAATATACATTAAAGAAAACCCCAAAGGACATAATGACAGCAAATCTAGTTGGCTAATACTTCCAATATGTGCATAGATATATGGAATTAGGACACAGTATTTTGATGAAAAAACAAAAGGAAATATTTTAACTTCTGGAATTTATTGTGGAGCCAATTACCCACTAATTGAAAGGCTGGTGCTAACACTAGTTCAGAGGCTCCTGACAGGTCACAGACTGGAAACTGTGGTTATGGAGCCGCCATGTGTCGGGATTCACAGATGGCAACTGAACACAATCGCACGGCTTTAAATTCTAATGTAACAAGTACATCAAGTCACGGACAGGACGTGCCTGAGGGGGTTGGGATCTCTGATACTAGCATTAATATGTAGGAAAGAAAAAACGATTTTACTGAAAAGAGTTGTCCATTGTATTTAAATGTATAATGTTACGTAGGTTCAAATATTTGGGATTAAAAATAATGGTGTGATATAATGAGATAAAAATGACATCAATGTTGACATGAATTGATAGGAACATTTTCTAGGAGGAGGGAAGGAGCGTAAGAATAGGGCAATCAGATTCAATCACAACGGACACATTTTACCCGGCAGATGCTTGTTTCACTAGCCATCAGCTCTAATAAGCTGACTGTAGAAACATCACCTTATTACAGGCATACTTTATTTAAAGTATAATGTAGGTTGTGACTAAAAAATAAGTTGCAATAGAAATCAATGGGACAATAATTATGTGTGAGAACATGTTTGAAAATCCTCTGGACTGGTCGGTTATGTGATCTGAAATCAGCAGGACAGATGCAGGTGAGCATAGCAAGAGAGCAGTGCTTCGTCATGTCTGTGGTACCACATGGGAGTGCAGTGATTGTACACAGTTGGGGAAGAGTGTAAAATAATGGACAGGCAGGTGTTGGAGGACTTTCTTGTACCCTGTTGACCCTCTTCAATTCACAACTTTTCTGGGTTGATGTGTGTTATAATATCAAGGGATACACTTTTTATATTTCAAAATCTTTATTTGAAGTAATAATTGAAATTATTTGAAAACAATATGAAAATGAAATTTCAATCTGCACATTGATTCTTGAAAGTTGTATGTTAACTATGTGGGTTTTGTCTAGTCATTTAAATATGCTGAGCTCCATTTCATTGTCCAATGGAAGACATTGTAATATCTAATTGGGTGAAATGAGAGTGAGATAAACTGCTCAGTCTATTAAAGGCAATTGACACATAGTGACTGCTCGGTAGACACTCTTACCTTTTGTTGTTGCTCTTGGTTTGTAGCTTCACAGTGTTAGGCACTCACAGGCCTACATGTCCACCTCCCTAGGTTGGGATATTTTCTGTAGCAATTTATCTTCATTCACATTTTATCTTTTCAATAGCCCTCTCTCATTTCACATTTAATTGTGAATATTCTAATGCTGAAGCTTTTGATCATTATTAGCAGTTAGTAAATCCTTAGTAGGAGGTCCTAGATGGTCCAAAGAGTTCATGCACTTCCCTACTAACTAAAAGAATGTTATTTGAGGTTCCTGAGAGATGGATCAGAAAAAAAAGCATTTAAAAAGTCCCCCAAACCAGAGATCAAGAACATACATTAAAAAAGTAATTGTGAAAGTCCTATGAAACATTTTCTTATATGACACATTGTCATCAGTTGGAATTTGTTCAAAGGTAATTTTTTAATGAAATATACAGAGAAGTAGCTGAATGAATTACTTACATTGCACCTCATTCTGATTAAAATCCCTTATGGTAATAAAGATATATATTCAAAGATGTTAAGTGCTTTGTTCAAAGGACATTCCTAGCTAATAGCAAAACAGAGATTTAAACCCTCCTTTTAAAACAGAACCCAAGGTCTTGTCTAAATAAGTATGGAATATATTTACTCAGAGACTAGAAAGGCAAAGAGAGAAATATATTTACTCAGATCCTGGAAAGGCAAAGAGCCAAACATTCTTTATGGATTGGTCTGAGAAAAATTGCTTTAATTTGATTTTTTCTTTAATTCTCTATAATTCTTTGCATAAGTTCTGTTAGTATATTAAATCAAGATACTTTACAATATTATGAAATCAGAGGCTTTCTTTCCATATAATGTGTAAGTAAACAAACAAGGGCTGAGGCCCTTTTTTCACCACTGAATTAAAAAATTAAGAATGTAAGCATAAACAAGGTTGTGGGGACATTCATTCAATTTTACCACTATTTAGATTTATGGTCTTAAGAGGGTCATGAAAAGTAGCTGATAGGGCTGAGCCCCGGTGGCGTAGTGGTTGTGCGTGGGACTGCGGCCCACTGGGACGAAGGTTCAATTCTAGCAGTGGGGCTGGGCCTCCTACTCCCACCACCGGAGAGCAGTGATGCCCACTAAAAAAAAAAAGAAAAGAAAAGCAGCTGATTAATATATTAATTACAAAAAATGCCTGATAAGAGTTACTTACTAGTTTTCATATTTACTTACCATGTTTTTGGCTGATTTATCTAAAAGCATACTTTCAAATGTTTACTCTATCAAATATGTATAGTAGTTGTTTTTCTACTTCTAAAATGTAATTAGTTTATGTAAGAAAGTTTTTTGCCATCAGTTTATGGTATACATCTAAATAAAGGAGAATTAATTATAGAGCAGGACAAACAATTTTGATATTCCAGTCCCTATCTTATGATACTTTAGGAGAGTTTTTATTTTGTGTAAATTTATTCTAATTTTGCCACCTCAAGTGTTTCAAAAATTTTGCTTTGAATCCATTTCCTTTCCCTCACCACACACGATTTCCCATCCCCTGAGAAGTCAGGGTGCTGCTCTCTTTCTGAAGTGATTTTAAAAACATATTGAGCTATGGATTGCTACACCCATTTTTTTCTAAATAACACTTAGGGTAGTATTCAGATCATGAGAAGTTGCACTTTGAAGGAATGGCTCCTCTTGGAATGAGATATTTTGATTTTTTCCATGGCCATGAAAGATGTGAGAGCCAGGGAAGAGACTTAAAGGGCTAAACCTACACAGCATTTTTGAAGTCGCTCTGTGACTATTTGAGATTGTCATACTGGGTTTAGCAATAGTCAATTATTTCAGGATGCTTGGCTTTTTAATTCAGGAAACAAGCCTATCTTTCCAATGCGTGTTCATTAAATACTTATTTTGTATGTGCTAGCAACAATGTTGGCAGTGAAGCGGCTAAGACCTCCTCCCCAGAAAAGACAGCACCTCGATGCCAGCCAGGTGACTGTTAGTACACTCACTGCTCTCCTCTGATGTATTTTGTAGCATTTTTCCCAAGGATATTTACCACAATACAGTGTTAATTATGAAACTGTTAAAAAATAGAATTAGGAAATGAAGTGAGGAAAATAAGAAATGTTCTGGCATGATTGTTGACAACAGATGGGGAGTCAATGAGGTAGAGAGATACAGACATTTTATCCTCAAATGACAACCATTTCCGAAAAGGAATCGCTCAAAGCATGAACACAAGATTGTATGAACAGTCAGGTGTCAGAGGAGCAAGACTCAAAGGAGAGAGGCAAGCATGCTCATTTCACTGCGTTTATAGTGGAAGCATTTGCAGGCACAAAAATTCTCAAATACTGACTTGAAATTAATAAGCAATCAGCTGATTTTTTTAAGTTCATAATAATGGCAATTTCAAATAATATCTGTTTTCTTTATAATTGAGTAATTAATTACATTTTCTAATCTACTAAGCTTCAAGTGCATATCAAGCCATCCAATTAGATCATTTGATCATGTCATTTTCAATGAATCGTGCATGCTTGCTAGAGGTACGTATTCTTGAAAACTGTCATGGAAACATTCTTTTTCCAATAGGACATTTCTCCCATAGTAGGATAGATGATCTGTTTAGGAAGCCCATGTTTGTAGCTACCATGCAACCTACTTTGGTTTAAAATAATAGGCTGTTTTGTTCATAACTATTTTAAGAAAATTTGATAAATTTTAGATAAAATTTCATATTTTGAAATGTGAACCCTTGTAACATACACAAAGCAAGTATTTTATTATTTGGATGTGAGGAGTAATTTCAAATCGGGGTCATAGGTGGTAAGTCTTGTTTTATTAAATAATTCTGAAAAAAATCTTCATTTACTCAACAATGATTGCATGTTTACTATATTTCATAAGGCTACTCCATATGCAAGAAGTTACGGCTAAAATGTTTGCCTGCTAACCAAATGACTGGAAAGTTGTGTTTACCCGGAGGGGTCTCAGAAGAAAAGTGGGGTAATCTACTTCTTAAAAAGAAGCAATTGGGGGCTGAGCTGTGGTGGTGTCAGTGGTTGAGTGCAGGACTGCAGCCTGCGGGTTTGGCGGTTCAAACCCAGCAGCGACTCTCAGGAGTGGCATAGGGGAGTGCCCAGCACCACCAGAGGCAGTGATACCCAAACAAACAAACAAAATAAATAAATTAATTAATTAATTAGAAAAGAAGCAATTGAAAGCTCAGTGGAACAAATTCCTGATCTCAATGTAAGTTAGAATCAGTTCAAAACAACAGGAAATGTTGATAATAATACTATGTTGCAGGTCCTAAGGGAGTCAGTGAGAGATAAATAAGATGAAAAGAACAGCTCTCTCTATTCGCTTCTACTCCTGAGACGCCTTAAGCTTTTCCTGTTCAGTTCTCACTTTAATATGCCTCTGAAGACACCAATAATTGGAAATCATTGTTCCCACTTTGACAGTGGCTTTCTTAGTAAGGAAATATATTGTGTCATTGGGTTGGATACAACTCCTATCATGCACAACATGATGAAATAGGACCAAGTCCTGTGCCAACTTCACAATTGTTGCTGTTTGAGTTCACTGTTGTAACCACTGTGTTCATTCATTCCATTGAGACTCTACTAAACGTTGACCTCCTTCTTGATGAATCATGATATACGTTTTTAGGGTCTGCTCTATCTTGATAACATGTCAAAGCACCATGGGATGGAATCTGCATGTTCTGGCTTCTAAGTATCTGATTGCACTTTTTTCAAGATAGATTTAAGTTTTTTTTCTTGCATCCAGGGTATATTCAGGACTCTTTAGAAACACCCTGTAGGATGAAGCTAATTAGGTCAACCACCTTCTGCAATTTTCATAATAATCAAGTTGGCAGTTTTCTTTTCAGAGTCCTAGTTTCAGAAAAAATGCAATGAATGTACAAAGAAGTTCTATTGGAAGATAATCCCCCAAATAATCAAATCTGGTTTGGACAAAGTTATGATCATCTCAGAAACTGTCTTTCCCAAGTCTACCCATTTGAAGATGGTAATAGGACTATAGTTTCCCTTCTCTTTCATCTCCCAGAGCAGCCTTAAAGCAAGCCTTAAAGTTTCCTACATGCAATTAGTGCTAGTCACATGGCAGGGTCATGGAATGCTATCAGTTAAATTTGAAACTCCAGCTGTTGACCCTTTGATTAAAAACAACAGGTCATAAATAAATAAGCATAAAAACAAAACACAGAACACCAATTACTGGTTGGATCTTTACAGACCCCCTAACTAGATGGAGTTTCTCTATTTTCTATTAAAATAGGCAAGATAAACTGGCATTGTGTTGTGTGATGCTCACCTTCCTGACAGGATTGCTGAAGACAAAGTGGATGCATAAGCAAATAATGAAGAAAATTGATGTTGCCCAGCTATTAAAATGTATAGAATCTGAGGGCTTGAGGATTTGAGGAAAAACAAGCTATCCTCTAGCTGGGAAGAAAGACACCAGACTGTGTGTGGTGATCATGAGGTGTCAATGAGATTAGGTATCAGATATCAGAAGAGCACAAATAAACTATCATATCTGTGCGACCGACGTGGGGGAGGGTGCAGAGTGAAGACCCAAAGCCCTTCTGTAGATAATTGGACATCTCACAGAAGAGTCACAAATAAGGGACAAGCCAGCCAGTGTGTAGTATAGGACCAATGAAACATACAACAAACTCTAGTTTGTTTTCTGCCCCTCATTATTGTGAACCCAATTCTACCTTAAAATCCAGCTAGATCAGAGCATTTTCACTGGTACAGATAAGAGCTCTCAACATAGGAAATCCAAGACAGATAAAGCCCTCATGAACAATAATGGGAACAGCAATACCATGAGAATGGGGTTGGGCTGGGAGGAGAATGGGGAAACAATCATAATGTTTGGCATATAACCACCTCATCAAGTGGAATGAACAATAGAAAAGTGGGTGAAGGGAGACAAGTTTGTGCAAAATAGGAGAATAGTAATAAGTTATAAATTATCAAGGGTTCTTGAGGGAGGGAGGAAAAAAGAGAAGTTAATATCAAGGCATCAAGTAGAAAGAAAGTATTTTGAAAAGGATGATGGCAACATATGTATAGATGTGCTAGACACAATGAATGTATGGATTGTTATAAGAGCTGTAATAATAATAACAATAATAATTGAAAAAAGAAAATGTATAAAAGAGGATGGATTCAGTTTTGCTACCTAGATTCCCTTTTAATCATGAATGTGCCATCTCTTTTACTATATACATTTGAGAAGGTATTACTTTCATTTAACTGTCTTTGAACATGTATTCACCACACTGGAGGCAGGATGGGAATTCATTACTATAAAATACTTTCAAATTCTCAATTTTCAAATGCCATATGATTTCAACAGCTATTAGTATTCAAGGCCCACAATCTCAGTCAAAAAATATTAAAGTTTCAGAATCTGGTTGATAACCTGGAAAAATAGAAAATGGAATGACTCTCTGGATATATAAAGGACATCAAAGTGTGTATTTAACATGGAAATGATAAATACATCAGTAGAAAATGTGTATAAAAATTCATTAAATGAAAGAGAATAGCTAATAAACAATAAGACATTCAACTATACTAGAAATCAGGGAAATGCAACTTAAGAGGAAAGAGTAACCTTTTCAGAGAGCTAAAAATAAGCATAACAAAATGAAAATCATTTTAGGGAGTGTGTGGAAAGATGGACAAATGCATCTTGTGTTAGTCCAGATAGACTACAGGAATAAATTCATGAACACGCATATGGATATAAAGGAAATGTTTATATAAAAGAGGAATGGAACATTGAGTAAGCATCCCAACCCAGTCCAGTCTAAGCTCCTAAATCTGATATTAGTCCATACATTTGATACTAGTTTAAAAAGTCTCATTCCAGCTCACAAAACACATGCAATGACACCTACAAAATTACAGGCCAGTGGGTGCAGAGACGTGTGTCCAGCAGCAATAGAAGTAGTAGAAGCTTCCTGGTGCTGGCAGGAGTTTCCCTATGGCTCCTCGTTTCCAGGGATCAGGGTCCATCAGTAGTATGTATACAGTGGCTGTAGACGCATCTCAGTATTAGTGGGGGGTCTTCTCATGGGCTCCTAAGCATCTCAGAGCTGGAAGGACCCTCCACGTGGCTTCTCTGGCCCCAGAGGTTTGGATCCATCAGAGTAAGCCCATGTGGATTCTCCTCTGGCTCCTCCAGTCCTGAGGACTCAGGGTCTGTATCACGCGGCCGTTTTGTCTTGTTGGCAGACCTTCTCCAAGAGACTGGGGCAAGACTCTCTCCTCCAAGTGAGAAACACCGCAAGACTTCCCAGAGTTCTCAGGAGAAAGTCAAGCCCACACAGAGGACTCATTGGCTATCTCCAGACTGACAATTTAGATTCCACTCCTACACTCCCAGTGCTGAAATTGACACTGATCAGTGACTGCTGCACATGCACTGCTTTAAAGAAGCAATATTTGAATTTTTTATGGACTATTAAGCATTATTTATCATTTGAAATTTGGCTACAGTGTGAAAATTTGAGCCAATATATTTAATATTTCATTTCATATTTGATTTAAAATACTATTAAAATAAACAATTTCCATATGGCTGTCAAATAGAAGTTGGAAAAATTGACTGTCTCACATCTTATATCTGGGAATTTATTAGATTAGGGAATAATAATTATTTTGTACACACACATACTCAGGGGTTAATTGGTCTTCTATGGATCAGATACACAGAGAAATGTCTTCTGTTAAAAAAATTTACCCCAGTACAAAAGTTATGTTCTGAAGTAACTGAGGAACCTAATGCATGGTGACACTTCATTTTTATCTTTTATTATGAAATCAATGTCTATGTGATATTGCTTGTTACTATTTTATGGTGACAAACAAGTGATGACAATCTCCTTTAAGGACAAAGCTATAAAGTGGAGTGAAGGAGAAGTGAGGGCAGCAGGTCTCAGCAGGCCACTCTGCTTCTCTGCCTATAAAACAGGAAAACAATTTACAGGGGCAGCAGAGGAAAAAGAGGGTAAGACGATGGTCGGAGGTCAGTCAACAGTGTTTCCAAGGCCACATATTCTCATATTTGGCATTACGTTTTTTAAAAAAAAATCAGATGTAACATATAATAAAAAATATTGAATATTTTAAGAAACGTAAATGTTCTTAATGAGTGAGCTGTGTCTGTGTGTGCATGTGTGTGCATTTATATACCAAACGCACTGTCATCCGGTTAATTCTGACTCACCATATAGTGTTTCCAAGACTGAAACTTTATTGTGATGGATAGTGTCTTCTCTCTCCAGAGCAGCTGGGGGGTTTAAAGAGCAACCTTTGATTGGCAACCCAACTGCAAATCCTTGTGCTGCCCTCTTTACACATTTGTACTTCTTGGGACGCACAATGGATAGACCCTGGAACACGAGCCAAAAGATCCGTGTTTTTCCAAGCCACCAAGTGGCCTCTAGGAACATTAACCTGTCAATCTGCTTTTGATGGTCACTGCAGAAATCAGTCCGTACAGAGCAGTCTCACTCCGCACTCTGGGAGTCACTATATGTCAGAATCAACTTGATGTTCACTAAGCGCAGCTACATACACTCATTTAATCCGCATGCACAGTTTGGCAACGGGGGTCAAGAGTGCTCAAATTGAGTCAGTAACAAAGCAAGATCTGAAGCACAGCCCTAATTCTGAAAAAATTTGAAAAATTCATTTGAACCGAATATTGGTAATAAATATTATTTTAATTTTTCCATGTAATCAACTTGTGGCTATCACAATAAAATGAGTGCACACTCTTCAGAGCTACATGGTGAAATAGTTTCAGATCAAGTGAAAACAAACCAAACCGATTGCCAGTGAGTCAATACCGCCTCATAGCAATGCCGGGCCTTCTGAGACGAGCGCTGTTGACAGCAGTGGAGAGCCCCGTGTTGTTGCCACAGAGCTGCTGATGGTTTGCAATGGCTGCCCAGGAGGTTTGCAGGCAGATGCGTAATCGCGACACCACCAGGACTTGCATGGGATCAAATAGCATGTAAATAATGACATCAAACTGTGTTGGACGAAGGGTTCAAAGGGAGTGACACTGGATTGGATTTGGTCAGGGTAATAATACTAGCTGGCCTAGGAGACACATACAATTAGCAATTCAGGTTTGGGGAAAATTGATTCTTTCTGTGGGATTTTTCTTTGAATATGTATGCTAGTATGGAAGTCCTAGTAGAATAGGGGTTAACTATTGGTCTGTGAACCACAAGATCAGCAGATCCAAACTGCTCTGCTCTCTTTAAGATTTACACCTTGACAACCAAAGGGGAGCTCTGCTCTGTCCTGTAGCGTCACTGTGACTTAGAATCAACTTGATGACAGTGGACTTGGCAAAAGACCTATGCCAGTAAAAGAAAATGAAATGACGTTTTTTATCTACTACTATGCAATTGGACTTATCTTAGCAAGACTTAGTTTAGCTCTTTCTGCAGACCAGTAAATACTCAAGTAAAAAAATCTATCGTCTATCATTTGTCTATCTACCATTTATCTATATTTTGCCAACAGTGTGGTTTGGAAGCAATGAAGTTCATGCTATAAGTGTGTACCTTCTGTTTCTATCAATAAAGAGTTTAAATTTTTTGGTGGGGGATTCTCGATATAATATTTATTTAGTTCCCACCGTTAAAATCTTTGGATATCTAATACAGTGATAGATCTATATTTCATAAAGAGTCCTAGCAAGGAAAGGTATAATGCTTCCAAATTCATGCATATTGTATGTTGGGATTTAAGCTTGGAGGTTGATTTGTCATTTTTAAAAAGAGAATAAATCTCTTCATATTGAAAAATATAAATTATGGGTCTTTAGTTAACAATCAAGAGGCATTGATCACAGTGTGTAAAGATATGATCATGGGGTCTTCTTTCGGAATATGTACTGTTAAGCTGAAAATATGAATTACTTTGAGTGATGTCAATGAGAGTTTTGTGCTCAGTAGCCTTTTCCCTCTATTTCAGTCTGCCATGATGCCATAAAATGAATCCTTTATGATTTACACAAAATTCCAAGAACAGGACCTGATAGCCAAGACAGTTGCAGTGATAAAACAATCCATACAACTCAACTGGAAAAACAGAACAATAGACCAGAAAATGAAAATACTCTGAGCAGACTAGGAACAGAGTGGCGTCTAGTGCCAAACGGAGAGCTCTGTGAGGTTGGCTCCCCATTAGCTCTCTAAAGGAAAAATCCCACAGGACAAGACTGTGCTGTGAGATGGGGCCAGGTGATCTGATGCACTGAGGGAAGGAGATCATTGAGAACATTAAAATATATTCTTTTATGTGATAGTAACACAATCTGGTGTCAATTTGAGACTATTAAGAATAAAGGGGTGGAGTTAAGCCTGTCAATCGGGTTGTAGTTTGATTACTTCATTTGGAAGCTCTAAGGAGATAAAAGCTTGGAGAAAGAGGATGCACGTTCACTCCCTGTGAGACAATTCTTTTTACAAGAGACATGGATCTATGTTGACGGCAGTCAGAGCTTTGGAGCTGGAAGAGCCATGTGGAGACCCATGCCAGTGTTAAGCTGCTTCTACCACCACTGGATCCACAAGACTTTCCATCCACTGGTCTGTGATCTCCCTACACTTGATGCCATTTCATGTGTTGTGAGAGTCTGAAGAGGAATTTAAAGAGTGGTATTGGACAGATATATGGCTAATATTAGACCTGGGGATTTGATCTGGACTGGGGTGGTATGTTTTCCTAATATATAAGTGATCTTTGCCATAAAGATCTCTATTACACACATGTGAGTGTCTCACTGAATTTGTTTCTCTAGTCAACTTGGATTAACACATGATGGTAACTTGAGGGTCTGGTACTAGGTAAACAAATTATAAATAGAGAGAGTAAATGGTTGTTTCACATCTGCCTCATGATAGGTTGTCTTCTGGAGCGAATATGGGACGCTACAGTTTTGATTAGTGTTTTTGGTTTGGGTCTTTGTTTATTTCTTTATGAAATGGTGAAAGTGAGTATTTTTAGCTTTGGGGACTAAATTGCCCATGAATTTCTCAGAGCTACTTAATAAAAGTATAACAGGAGCACTCTGTTGTAGCAGCCCACACTGAATTGATCAGAACCCAACCAGATGAAGAGAAGATTTTTAAGGTTGTTAAGTGATGCATATTGCTGTTGGCTTTATGAATGGGCTGTCCTGATTTGAATTTGCTTATGGATGCAGACTTCAAAAGGTTCTAATTGGAATGAAGTTTCTTCACATCATAGAATAAGATTGTCTCCTCAGAGCACTAGGTTGATGTAAGGAGGCAGGATAAAAATAGGTTATCCCAAAAGGATATCCCAAATGGGGAGGATAAAGGTATGAAGTGGCTGGCATCCAAACTTTCACAGTTGGGGAAATATGTCCATAGGGATATGTTCATAGGTTTGTGGTGTAGGTGTTCACACACATAGAGAATATTTTTGCTTTGTTCACTTGTAAAATATAATGTATAAAGGGAACATTGGCACATATTGAACTGTATACAGTCTAATTTTATTCTACTAGGTACAATTATGATTTTATTAATATTTGAAAATTGCATATTGCTAAAAATTGTCTTAAAATGTCAAATGGACAAGGGATGGTCTGTGGGAGTTACATAATATGTTGTACACTTGAGAATCTTAAGAGTGAAGAGGTGGAGTGCAGCCTGTCAATCAGGTGACAGCTTGATGACCTTATTTGGATGCGCTGAGGAGATAAATAGCTCACTGGAGGCAGGACACAGGCTCACTTCCTATGAAACATTTCTATTGGCAAGAGACATGGAGCTATGTTGATGGAAGCCAAAGTCTTGGAACTGGAGGAGTCACATGTAAACCTACATCAGTGCTAAGATGCTTCCACCACCACTGGACCCACAAGACCTTCCACACACTGGCCTTGATTTTCCTGCACTCAGGCTCATTGCATGATTGTGAGTCTGGAGAGGAATTTACAGACTGGTGTTGGACATAGGGATTAACATCAGACTTTTGAATTTGATCTTGACTGGATTGGGATGCTTTCGTACTATACAATTACCCTTTATTTTTTTTATTATTTTTTGGGGGGCATCACTGCCCTCAGGTGGTGGGAGTAGGAGGCCCAGCCTTTGCTACATGGAGTTGGAATCGAACCTCCATCCCAGTGGGCCGCAGTCCTGCACACAACCACTATGCTACCGGGTATCAGCCACAATTACCCTTGAATATAGAGCTCTCTATTGCACACATATGACTCTCTGGATTTGTTTCTCTATTTAACCCAGAATAACACATTTTATAATGCTAGATTTTTCTAATAAGTTAACACCTGTAATGCTGACATCAAATATTTAAAATTTTTCTTTCCCTGAAATATAAAATAGTAATTTATAAAAATTCTCAGAACATTTTAGTGTTCTTCCCAGAAGAAGTATAGAAATTATTTGAAGTTTGATAAGGAGTTAAGAGAGACTTAGTATTCAATGGAGAGATGACAAGCAAGTATCCAAGGGCTAAGGAAATTACTGGGAATTTAAATATCACTAGTAAAACAAGGAAATAGTAGTACAAAACAAGAAAAATAAGAATGAAAAGTTTTTCATATGCATTGATATTCTGTTACTTATTAGTAAAAGCTCACTTTTATAAACTGTTCTATGAGAAATATTTATTGAATACATATGTAACCATTTCTCATATTTCAACATGGATCCTATTTGAAGTTTTAGTGAAATTTCATGCAAATTTTTAGCTATTTTTTAAAAAGGTATATTACACCATTTCATAACAGCACATCTAAAACTTTAATCTACATTTTTACTAATATAGTTTTCATCCATCTATATAAGTGCCCATCTAGCTATAAGTATTTTTTTAAGTTAAATAATTTGCGGGGGGGGGCAATCACTGCCCTCTTGTGGGAGTGGGAGGCACAGCCTTGCTCCTGGAGAGCTGCTGCTGCATTTGAACCGCCAACCCTGTGGTCCACAGTCCCACACACAGTCACTATGCCACCGGGGCTCAGCCTTAAATCATCTTATATTGATAAAAAGTCACAATTTTCCATGAAGCTTCAATAATCAGAAATAGTTGCCTTTATATCTTACTGAAACATATGAAGCAAAAACTTAAATATAATAAATTGATAGAAGCATGATAGTTATGAAAGATTATTCAGAGTACTGTAGGGTTCAGATAAACAAAAACATTAAAGATATAATTGAATAAGAAAATTAGCAGGGTTAATTTATTAGATATTGGGAACTTTTCAGAAATTTCAAACCAAAATGTTGGTCACTGTCCTTGCTTCCTGAGATAAGATGCTAAACCTTTAGACCTTCTAATGTGACTGTGCTAGCTTTGATGAAGTCTCTTCTTGATTACACCTGAGTTTAACCGGGACACCATTGCTCTGGGGGAGGGGGTGTTCTTGATTAAAAATTTGGTCTATATGGAGAAACAA
Source organism: Nesogale talazaci (assembly GCA_004026705.1). Taxonomy (NCBI): domain Eukaryota; kingdom Metazoa; phylum Chordata; class Mammalia; order Afrosoricida; family Tenrecidae; genus Nesogale; species Nesogale talazaci. The sequence continues at coordinate 217,376 of PVJH01000619.1, forward strand.
AAATTTTCATAGAATGCAAAATAGTATTGTAATATATTTATTTTAACTTTAAAGCACTGTGGGACATTGTTAAATTGTTAAAAAGGGGGATGTCTGGTCACTTTAAACTAAGGGGTAGCCAGGGCAAAAAGGAAACTCAGCTGACCTCAGAGGAGGGGAACTGACTCAATCCACCCTGAATCATGAGGCCCCTTTAATGGTTCTGGACATTGATTCATCAAGAGTTTAATTGCTGGTGATAGATATCAATGCAAATGAGATAATGCTCTAGCCTAAAAACTGTACATCAGGAATCCATCCCTCCACCTTATATCTTGTCACTTGAATCCTGTTTCTTAACACAAAGCAATCATGAGAAATGTAGACCTTCTGGAAGTTCTTTTAGTTGTTATAGTGACTTATCAAATCAAGAGAGCAGGAGCCCACAAAACATAGGAGGGAGCTGGCCATTTTTTGAATGCTCCTTGTGGAGCCTTAAGGGAACACTGTAAAGATATAACCATTTCTAGGATTTAAACTTCAGAGAGATAAATGTAAACACGAAATAACAAGTAAAGCAGAGACTTATCAGAAAAGTACTGATGTACAGTGATGGTTGTGAATTGAAGGGTAGATAATACTTGATTTACTTTTGGTAGTAGTTCCATAACCTGGTGTCAATTTGGGACTTGAGAGAATTAAGAATGAAGATGGTAGAGCCTTGTCTCTCACTTGAGTCATATCCAATGAGGCCTCTGTGAGAGTATGGTCTTCTCTTGAGAGCTCTGGGAATTCCTGTAGTTCCTCCTTGGAGGCAGGAGACACATTCTTTCTCGACTCACTCTCAGAGAGATCATCTACTTACAAGACACATGATGCTATGTCCAGGGAGCTGGAGAAGCCATTTAGAGGCCCCTGCCAGTGCTGAGATGCTTACAACACCCCTGGCTCTACAAGACTTCCAGTACATGGGCCTATGATCCTACTGCATTCGGTATCATTGCATGAATTTCCTGAGTTTTAAGAGGACTTTATGGATCAGTATCAGACATGTGGGCTAATATTGGATTAATGGCCTTGTTCTAGACTGGTCTAGGATGGTTCTCAATATTCAATTGTCCTTGTATGTAAACCTTTTTCTCATAGGCCTATACATGCTTCTGAATTTGTTTCGCTAGTCTACTCAAGCTAATACAGTTGTAATTTTTTTAATGTAGTAAAATATAATTGAGATCCTATGATAGGTCAGTTCACGAGGAGGACAATGGATGAAAAATTATGTAACACAGGCTAACTCACATGGACATGAAGACATCAAGATGAGCATTCACATATTTATGTTAGAGGTTATCATACTAGTGTGCAATTCTGGGTAATGATATTACAAAATGAAATATTAACCAATTAATGGAGAATTTCTATGCAACTTTGAGGTCATTAGGATGTAATTTGTCCACTGCAAAGGAATGCAATGGCTAAAACCTCACAAGGATCATCCTGATAAGATATGGAAGCTCAACTAGCCATTTAAAAGGGGAGTAAGAAAAGATAAAGCTGAATCTTAGTAAATTTTAGAAGAATTCAGTATTAGCACTTTTCCTAAGGGTTTACTCATATTTTTTCAGATGGATTTTTAAAAATATATGTGTGTGTTAGTCCAGGTAGACTAGAGGAACAAATTTCAAAGCCACGCATATGGATATAAGGAATGGGTTTATATTCAAGAGGAAGAGGACATTGAGAAAACATCCCAGCCCAGTCCAGCTCAAAGTCACAAGTCCGATCTTAACCCATATTCCTGAAATCAGTCCATAAAGTCTCCTGACTCACGAAGCTACAGGTCAGTGGGTAGAGTCCTGGCACCGACAGGGGTCTCTCTATGGCTCCCCGCTTTCAGGGCTCAGGATCCATCAACAGCATCCCGTAGTGGCAGAAGCAACTCATCACTTGCAGGGGTCTCCTTGTGGCTGCTCCTGCATTGGAGGTCTGGCTCCATCAGGGCAAAGTCGTGTAGCCTCTCCACCGGGTACTCCAGCCTCCCAGATGCTGCCATTTGGTGTTGCCTGTCATTAATCATCTCTGAAACTAACTCTCAACAACTGGGGAAGATAGCTTCTCATCTTCACGAGGGAAATATCACAAGATTTCCCTAGAGTCTCAGGTGAATGCCATGCCCACTTAGAGGCCTCATCAGCTACTCAATGGCTTTCTCCAGATTAACAGGCTAGACTCTACCCCTACATCTCAATCATGAAATTAACATAAGCACATGACTGCCACAATGTGTTCTGAGTTTTTTTGAAGGTGACTTCTCTTCTTAGTTATTATAAATAAGAGTACTATACAAAATGATAACTTTTATCTAAAAATAACTATATTTGCTAACTTTTACCATTTGCCAAAACTACAGAACTATATCCTCCCCACAAAATTTGTCTTTCAATAAAATTGTCTAAACCAACTGCTATTCTAGAACTTATGTGGAAAATATTATGTTTTATATTCTTACTTGGATAGATTTCTGTTCATATCCTCAAGTAAATCTTGAGCCAATTTTATTTACACCTGTTCTTATAAAAATCTCAAATTCACTGTTAAATATAATTTAATTAGTAGTAGTAATTGGATTTCAAAAATTTAAAATAAAATGAAAACTTTGTTGTAAATTAAGTCAGGTATTCTAATATGTGACCTCTAATAAACTCTAACAGAAAATGAAAAGAGAATTACTTGATTAGCAAATGTTTCGAAAGTGTTTTTAAATCAATTGTAAAGGTTTCTTCTTACAGAATATTTGGGGAGCAAAAGAGAATTCCTATATCAATAAATATGAGCTTAATATCAGGAGAGGGGAAGAGAATGCCAAATTCCCAAAACTTTCTTCATGGGAAAGCTTGTCATCTATAGAAATCCTTATTCAAAACACCTGGGAAATTCTGGTTTCAAAATACTCATTAGTGACTGCTCACATTAACTTGATGTATATTTTTTTTGCCATGCGCTATTTCCTATTTTCCCCAGATGCTTTTATATTAAAGTATACATGCGGGAATAGCATGAAAAATCATTTAATTTTAAAATCGCTTTGTTTTGCTGAGATAAGCAGTAATGTTGAGCTGTCCTAAGAGTGGACAGTCTCTGGACTTGTGGTGATAGAGAGGATTTGTGAAACGGAGAGGTGAACCCAGGACAGGTTACCGCCGGGAGGAACATGTCAGCTCTTCTTGCTCTTATAATCAAGAAATTAGACATTATCCGTTTGATCCTCCTTTCATCTTAGAACATATAATCTCGTCTTAGAAAAATGTAAATTTCTCTACGGCGATAACATCTTTGAGCAAGTGAAAGGAAGTCAAAAACACAGACCTAGAATATTTTCTGGCTAGAATCAGAAGACAAAAAATTATTTAAAAATATTTTCCAACTAAAAAATTGTCCATGATAAATTCTATACATTTCTAAGAATAATGATGAAGTAATAAATGCATTGCTAATTATACTTCTGTGGAAGATAATATTAAGGGAAAAATGTACTCTTTCAACAAAAGGATCAATGCTACTCATATTCTCAAATTGTTCTTCAATAAGTAAGTGCCATTATTTTCTTTTCAGTTTTCTTGAGTTTTCAAACCAAGTAGTCATATCTCTATGACAAATACATGCAAATATATGTTAATCTTTTAGTATTTAAACCTGTATCTTATCATTTTAGACCTCTCCAAGTCTTCAAAAAATGCTAAGGAATTCCTTAGAAATTGAAATCATTTTTTTCAAAGGAAGAAAATGCTAGTAAGGTGCCCTTTTCATATAAAGAAGTAATTTACAATTCTATTTTCTCTTCTTATCTATGTGAATATAAAAGGCTCTAGTCAGTATTTTGCTAGGCCTTTCACTTAGATGAGGATTGACAATTGGTGGAGTGTGAGTGAAAGGAGTCAGTGCTCGATCTTCAAGCCCATAAGTGGCAATAATTTGGAACATAATAAATATTTACTCACTGTGAACTCAGAGATACTTTAGATTCTCTTAAACCTAGCTTCAAGATTTCAACTTTCTGTCTCACAGGTCTGCAACTTAAGCTTGCATCCTCGCTGCCTGTAGTTGAATTTGGTGTTGGAACTTTCTTTTTCTATGATCTGCGCTTTCATATCATGTCTTTTCAGTCACTTATGTCTCCTTTGTCTTTTGAGACACAGATTTATTTATTAAAAGCTTATGAGAAAAACTTACGTATTTATCAAAAACTTATGAGAAAGCACGTTGTGTATGGAACTGATCAAAATATGACAGAGTGAGAAGAACATGGATGGATTAGAAGTCAGAAAAAATGGAGTCAAACTTTGGTAACAATTCAGCAAACTAATGAATAATCTGAGGCTTCATTCTCAATAAATGACACCTAATAACAAACCAGCATTCTTACTGAAATAATTAAATACCTTGCACAAACAAGACATAGAGGGACAACCAAGAGAATTAAAATGATTATCCATACTTCTTCATTCACATTAATGCACTTTCCACTCAGTAGGCACATAACAAGTACGACTCTCCCACCCATCTCTCATTTTCTAAAGAACAGTTTGCCATGTCTTTTGCTTTGTGTGTGGGCTTAAGTGTACAGGTACATATACAAACCTTATTGCCTCAAATCTTGTATTATACACAAAATCTTCTCAATAAATTCTCTGTTAATGTTTATCTAGTTCTATAATATAATTGGTCAATTTTTTAAATGATCAAGAATGTAAAGAAAAAATGTCAATGTGAAATTAGGATCAAATATACAGCATATAAATTTATTAAAATATATGGCATCTCAATTTATCCTTCCATAAGTCATATTGCAGAGTCTCTTAGGATATCTCAGTGATGGATACTGTTTCTTAAACATATATATGTAATCCCTAAAACTCGGATTGATTTTGGCTAAATAGAAGCATACAGTGTAGGGAAATCTGGAGCCCCACTTGGGCCAAGGGCCCAGATTTGCTAGCAGTGCACATTCAGGGAACACTGTGAGCAATTCTATTTATCTAAGAGTTCAGAGTCATGCTTGGGTTTGCAGGTGCAGCTGTAAATTTCAGGTGATTTACAGAGTGGGAAGCACACCAAATCTGAAAGTATAATGGAGCTCCAGGCTCACAGCATCTTTTGTTAGATGTTCTGGTTTTATGATTTTGGGTGGGTGCCACCACATTTTTCTTCCAAGTGCAATAAAAAAATGATGCCATTCAAGCTGAAAAGCTTAACAACCACTTTACCTTTATTGAATCTGTAGCTAATGTACTGAAATAGCAGGGGGTTTTGCTGCAAATGTAATTTGGGTTTTTGTCTGGGCATCTCTTCATGTCTTAAAATTAAGTTTGCATTGAGCACAAGTGAGTTACCTAAAAGATATAAAGATAAAGACTCAGGCCTGACCTGAGTGCCCCTGACAGATGCCCACCTCAACCCAGCACGAAGGAGGTACTGGGTTAGAGCTCATGGAGATATTCTTCCAGAAGCCATACTCTAGACTCACTGGGACTTTACCTCATTGCTTAATCTCCCCAGTTGACATTTTCTTATCATCAATTGAATGAAGATGGCGGAGAAAGCCTCCATGTTGCATTAAGTCCCCAAATCCTGCCTGCTAAGAAAACTTGTTGTTTTTTTGTTGTTCACACTCCTTTATGATTCCTTAGGCCCCAAAGTGATACTTTTTTCCTGGAATATTACAAATTGAACATAGGCTTTAACCTTCTAAACCTTCTATAATTTTGACCCACTTTGTTAATCACACAGGATGCAATCCTTCTGATTCTAAGCATAGGGAAGAAGAAAAACATTAATGATTCTGGGGTTTTAATATACTGTATCCATGTATAGACTCAAAGTGACTTCATTTCTTCAGTCCTAGAATTCAACTAATACTTCTTAACACTTATGGAATGCTGCGCATTATAGTATAGAGCTTCACTTGTGTTACGGAATGCTACCTTCACATTCTTACTGACAGTCTTGCTTACAATGAGTAAGCAATGCTTGCAATTGCTCACACGTTTTCATATTACATTATTTATTTAATCATGATTTAATAAACTTATTTTATCTAATTTAATCATGCCACCTACTACCACCCACCTTAACCTTGATATGCATTTGATCTAGAGGGCTATTCCATCCTCACAATCATATATTTTTTCTGCCATTGTTTGTTGTCTTTACTTCCCAAGTATTCTTCTACTGTTCTTTGACAATGTAAACTTTAACCACTTGTCAGACCCACCTTAAGTCCTGGCTTCCTCAAGAGCTCATGATGATAAACACATCAAGTTCTATCTGCTCCCTTTTCTAAATTGTATTATTACATTTTTGATATAATTTCTGCCCTCTCCTTTTGCTATCTACTAAACTAGTGTTCCTTTATAGCTGCTTTTATCACATATTTTAAAATAATCCATAATGATTAGCTAATCAATTTTTTAATAAAATATCATTTTGTTCCAATATAAATAAGGTGCTCAACTTTTTAGGAAGCCAAGGGATGGCATTGCAAAATAGAGGTACTTAGATAAATAAATTAAAAGAAGTATATCATAGCTGTCAGTATTAAACTTGCCTAAAATGTGCTTTTAAGGACTGATGATTTGTGGAAGGGCTACTTGATTACAGAAGGGAGCAATAAGGAGACGGGGAATCAGTGAACAGGTGACTGTTCAAGAGATCAAAAACAATAGTGATGTGAGAAGAAACAACATAGGAAAAAGAAGAAGCGGCACAGACAAAGGCATCTTCTATCTTGGGCACGAAATTTTGCTCTGGGTACTAAGGCAATATTAATGGTGAATGGTGAGACAATCCCTATATTCGTGCCAGTCTGTTAGAAGCTTTATGCTATGCTGAAAATCTACACTTTAACTTGGAAACCACTAAAGCTTTTTCAGGTTTTTTGTTTTGTTTTGTGTTTAGCAAAGGTTTGATATGATCAAGGTTAGTGTTCAAAAGATAAGACTAGGTACAGTGTGGAGGGTGGATTGAGAAGGGGCTGTTGTCACTGAAATAGATGTGTTCGGGAAGAAGTAGCAAAAAAATTGATTCCAGAGATGTTCAAGAAATATAATCAGCAGAGTGAATTGGATTGAGATAGGCTCTCAGTCCCTCTAGATTTTTTTTAATAATATAGGTCTGCCTTTATTTCAGCATCAACTCGTTGAAAACACCTGTCACCATCTAAATAGAACACAATTGCTTTCTCGCTGGTTCCACTCTGCTCTGCAATCCCACAGCCCCCTAGCCTGCCAGTCAGGACAGAGCAAACACTGTTCTCCCTGCCTCTACTGTATAAAACTGTCTTTTCATTGGAATTTTGCTTATTTTGGATATTTTCAGATAGTTTTACCCAGGATATGCAAAAGTTATTGTTCTATTATACTACCTGTGTGCCTAAACAAAACGCCCCAACACTTTTCCACATAAAAAAATGTCAGGTAAAGGTGAAAGATCTCGAAAGTAGTACTTTATCCCTCCCTCCTCCATGGTGCGTATCAGGCATATACGATAGTAATACAAGTTTTCAGATAAATCCTGGTCACAGTAATTTTCCAGAAAATTAAGAAATAAGAAATCAAAATTAAAATAAGAAATTGTTTCACTGTTGTGTAAAACACACGCAACGTCAGATTACATCTGCTTCTGGAAGACATCACTTTCCCCATGGGGCCTCCAAGAGAAAGTATTTTCTTCCCTACCACAAAACTCCACTTGTCTCTTACTCTTCTTCCTAATTGTAGGAATGTTGAATACCCACGTGAACCTCGCTAACACATACTCAAAGTAACACATACTAGTCTTCCTGTACTTTCAAAGGTTTCAATCCTTAGAGCCCTTTTCATGCTGGTCTGCCTTTAATAGCAACCCCTCTGACTTGGCACCTCACTCTCGCGGGTTTCACACATCTCTTCCTTTCAGGCACAGAGCTTGATTTTGTTCAGGGCTAAAATTATATTATCAGGAGATGAGCTATCATTGTTCTAAGGAAATCATGCAAGGGCAATTCTTACTTCTAGATATGTCACATTTCTAATTTCATCATCTCCTATGCCACAAGCAGGCAATTTGACAAGTGGGAGCCAATGAGTGGTTGGCAGGAAATTTTTTTTTACGAGAGCTCTGAACTGTCTAATCAAATGGGTAGTGAGGTTGATAGCCTGATTTCACATTCTCTTAACACACATTCATTTTTTAATTGACATAGAAAACAGTGAAAGTGTCAAGGATTTAATTTTGGTTAGATCTATGTGTTAGTCCAGGTAGACTAGAGAAACAAATTTATACACACTCATTTGTGTATAAAGGTTCATATACAAGAGCAACTGTATATTAATAAAGCATCCCAACCAAGTTCAGTCCAAGGTCATAAGACTGATATCAAAGCATAGGTCCAACAGAAATCTACAAAGTCCTCTCCAGACTCAAGGTGTTGAATTTTGGGGAGATCACAGGCCAGCATATGCAAAGTCAGTGGTAGTAGAAGCATCTCAGTGCTGGCAGGGTTCTTTCTCTCTGTGGCTTCTCCAGCTTCTCTGGATGCATCCATGTGGTTCTGTGGCTCTGGTCACTAGGGTAGTTTCATGTGTCTGCTCCTCAGGGATGTCTCACAGGGAGTAAACCTTGTCAGTAGAGAGTCTCCAAGTGGGTGTTGTCAGTAGAAAGTCTTCAAGGAAGAAAACCGTGAGAGATAGTGTCTCTGCTTCCAAGAAGGAATGACCACCGTTCCCAGAATTCTCAGGAGAAGACCCTGCACACACAGAAGTCTCACTGCTTATCTCCAGATTGACAGGCTAGATTCCACCACTACACTCTTGGCGACTGCCATAGTCTGCCATCAATGACCATGGGAACAGCAAATTGGAAATCAAAAGACATCCTGCATGAGGCAAATCTTCTGTAAGACTTACTATGTATAAAAAGTCTTGAAATGAAAAAGGAGATAGAAGGATTCATACATTTGGATGATAACATCAGCTAATAATTTTATATATTCCTTAGCCTTCTGAAAGAACAAACTCTAGGAAGATATACATCAAGCTCTGCCTTGAGATGCAAGAATGGCAAATCTTTGTCTCATGTACTCTGAACATGGCTACAAGATAACCTGTGTCTGGACAAAGGCCTTGTGCTTGAAAAAAGGAGACAGAGGGTCAGCAAAATTTACAAGTGAATGAGATGTCACAGGTGCTGGAGAAGATGGGCTCAAACATAGCAATGACTGAAGACATCACTGCATTCCATTGCATTGTACGCCAGCTTGCTATGTGTCCAGAACCAATGAAACAAAACCCAACAACAACAACCCAATGTTTTCTCCAAAAATATAAATAAGTAAAACATGTTTGAATGTATCTAAAATAAAGGCTACAGAATGGTATGCCAGAATTTAGAATCGATTGAGTTGATGTGATTGTGTGTGATATTGACATGTTTTCTTCCTTGCCTGCTTTCTTCTTCTTTCCTCCAAATTTTCACAAACATAAACAGCTTTGGATTATAAAAAACTTAAAATCTGAGATACTTTCAGAGCAGATTTTCAACTTAAAAAATAACACTTCTCTCTTAGTATATAAATGTTTTCATAATCTTCTTAATTTGAAACATATCTTTTCCTAATATTAATCCTGGTTTTATTTGCCTTTTTATAAGGCTGAGAATATAGCTGGGTTTAATGGTTTAGGAACTTGGTTATGTCGACCACGATCAAAAGTATGGACTGCTACAGTGATTTGCAGCATATTTTTTGTGTCAGCACTTCTATCTCTCTGAAAATATGCATTTGTAAAGCTAATTAATTGATTCTTTTTAACTCAACAATATTGCATTGATCTCCTCTAATGGACAAATATGCATATACTCTAGGCAGCACAAGAACAGGGAAGCAAAGTGTCTCAACAATAAAGAGATAAGTGACCTTTGAGAAAAAAATTATGAAAAGACAAGATGTAAATGAGCAATTAGCAAGTTTCCTCCTACAATGTGCTGGAACACAGCCTTAGGTGATTTTTAACACTATTAAAATCTCTTAAGTCTTTATCAAGTACAATTTTCACATAACCATTGAAAGTTTTAATAATGGCTTATCTGCATGGAAAATAAAATGGTCTATTAATGTCGATTTAATTCTTGAAGGTTCTGCATTACTCTTGCAATAGGTAAGGCAATTTGGTCACTGAAGCAGGATTCTTCTTTTAATGGCAATGGGTCTATCAAGTCATAATAGTCCAAAGTCATCAGGCATTTGAAATTTTTCTCTGTAAACTGGCCTTCGATTATATTCTGATCTTCCTTGGAAATTTCAAATGGGCAGATGACATTGGCCAGAAGAGGAACTTTCTGGTTATCTTGAATACTACTTCTTACCTATCTAGTTTTGATTTGTGAGAACCGTGTGTGTGTGTGTGTGTGTGTGTGTGTGTGTGTGCATTTGTAAATTTGGGCTCCACAGAGCTTCATATGGTTGATTTTCTGGGTACTTAGTTGCCTGGCCTTTCTTCAGCTTCTCCAAGTAGACTTAAACTACCTACATGATGAGTAATAGACAACATGTGAAATAGTGTGCAATCCAAATCCAAGAAAACCAAGAAAATGGTTGCTGAGTCCATTTTGCTCATAGTGACTCCAGGTGAGTAAGAGTAGACTTGCCCCTCACAGGACTTTCTTTGGCTATGACTTCTTCATAGATCACTAGACTTTCTTTCCAAAAGTCTCGCCATAGAGCAGAAGCCCCATTTTTTAGGTTAGCAGCCCAACAGTGGGCTATCTTTACTATGCCAGGAATCTCTATCTGTTTATAGTATAGACAGTTCCTAACATCTATGAACCATTTGTTGTTTGTATACCAAACAACATTAATTATTTGAAATTTTTTTGAAAATTCAAAACTATGCATCTCCTGCACACATGACTGCATGTGAATTGTCTTAGAAGCCAGTGTACTTCTTCTCTCTGAACATGGTTACCTTGTGAGTGTCATTCCAACCTAAATGTAGACATAACAGCTCTTGGATTTAAACTGGAAGCAATTATGTAGACTTTTGAAAGTAGTTTCCCAAATTTCCATCCTATTTATTAACACACACACACAGAGAACCAAGCAGGAAGTATTGAAACATATGTTCTTTAAATTAGTTGGTGGATAGAAATATGACTTGAGCACAAGCACACAGGAGCCAAGAAAGACTATATCTGAATCCCGGTTTTATAGCATCTTAACTGTCTTCTTCAGTTGTACATTTATCTCATCTTCTTTCAGTTGTCCATCTATAAAAATAGAAATAATAATGCCGCCTACACCTTGGACACTATCTGACATATAACAGACACTTACTGGTTGCTGTTATCATTATTTTTAAGTAGGCTTGCTCTTCCATGAAAAATGGGAGATTAAAATGATGCACAGAAAGCTGAGAGTTAGTTTAGAAGTCAATCTCTTTCAATGTCTGTTTTAGAATTCTCAGCAGTCCCCTGGTTTAGGACAGTAAGTGTAGTAAAAAGTTACAAACATATTTGCATGACATGCCACTTTTTCTGCCTCGAAAATTTGGCTTAATTCACAACACTTATCAGGACTTTGCTATTTCCCAGTAGCTACTAGGAATCTGGAATATTTTGTTATGAATTAAGTAGCCATAGATGTGTCTTAGAATATACTAAAAAATAAGCAAGCACACAAACAACAATGTGCTGCCCTCTGGTTACTTCCCCCTCATAGGAATGCTACAGACCACAGCAGGACTGCTCCTGTGGCTTTCCAAGATTATCATTCTCAAGAAAGACGATGTTTTGTTCTGAGCAGCATTTGGTGCTTTTGAACCACTGAACCTGTGTTCCCCCTAGGCCAGCAGGTCTCCTGTAGGCTTTAATAAAACCATTTCTGTCTGCATTAAAATGTGATATGTGCTTGTTCAAACTATTTGATAGTTTTAATCTGGATTTTTGTGTTTCAGTGGGTATATTGTCTTACGTAGATCATACCTGTGAAAAATTATGATATAACTCACTTATTTGTAACTGTCCTGAATAAGTTAGTAAATTTAAGCCTCAAGCCTTTTGCCAGCTCATGGACCTATGATTCAAATAAAAGATGCACTGTGTTTCCTGCTCATGGCGGGTCACCCCTTCTTTCCGGTGAAGTGCTGTGAGGCCTAAGGACTCATTCCAACACATGGCTTTATGAAGACATATGAAGAATCAGAATGAACTCTAGAGTTGAAAAGTTTGCCAAACTTACAATATATAAAAATATAATATTCTGAGGTCTAAACTTTTATAGTAAATTAGCCAAAACTAACACATACCTATAATTCTTGTCGCTTAGAGAAAAACCTAAGGGCAGTACTGGGCTAGCTTTTGATGGAGAGTGGAGTTTGCCTGGATCGCATGGAGCAGGCAGAAGAGTTCAGGTTATTCTCTTGGCATTAGATGATGACTGAGGGTCAACAAAATAAACACACTTGTTAGCATGAGCTCACATTTGAACACTAGATGTTAGCATGGGATTAAAGAGAACTAAGCAATTACTACTCTATTCTCTCTTTGGTACAGTGATATTCCAACCTTTGTACCATGGAATAAAACTATAAACTTGCCCTTAAATGTAAAGAATATTTATGTCTTTATATATTTCTTGTGTGGTGCTTGCCTGTTGGGCTAAGGTCCAGCAGTCTGAAACTGCCCTCGGTTCTAAGAGAGAGAGACAGGACGTTCTACTCTCATAAACACTTAGAGTTGGAAACCTACAAGGTGTCAGTGCGAGTCCGATTGACTCCATTTAACAAAGATTGTATTTTGGAAACCCACCGGGGCAGTTATACCCCATCCTACAGGGCTGCTAAGAGTTAGGATTCACTGGATGATGATGGACTTTGTTTGTTTGCTTGTTTAGTCTGCATACATGTGCACACAGGTGGAACTCTATAGTATTGCTCATGAAACCTCTATTATGAGTATGGACTTTACTGACTTATGGGTTCCTAGTTTGTTCTGTGTATGTTTCTGATTGGTTTAAAATGTATTTTCAATAGACTGTATGCATTAAAATAAATCTTAACCATAGTGTTGGGATGACTTCTAAGGGCTCACAGGATCTAGTAGGAGAAAAGTGAGGACCCACCGTAGATGGGAAAGACACTATCCCTTATTGGCATTTTAGGGTCTATGATCTGGTGAAAGGGTTGAAGCTCAACTTTAACAATCAAATTAGGACATTTATAGGTCAGTAATCTATGGTCTGATTCATATTTACAGGTAAAATCAAACGAGGCTGGAATATACCCCCTTAAATCATATGCTGTCACTTTAGATAGAAGAATTAAAGACAGGGTGGGGCGGCAACTATCTCAAGGGGATTTTAAATAAAGATGAGATACAGGATTTGAATATTATGTAATAACACTAGTCAAAGAAAGCAGACAATGAAGAATGACATGACCACCTGAAAGAGAAACATAAGGAGGAAACACAAGGAGATATTTAGGTAAATTTTTCAGAGAAAATGGTAGAATCGGATTTCTGGTGGTGGTGGGGGCACATTTTTTGGTTGTTGTTATTCAAAGCAGAAATTCCAGAGAGTTCCCAATAAAGAGATCTATTTGGTTTCAAATAAGCGGGATTTGATTTACTGTCTAAATTGGAGTGTGGAGCTTTAAAAGTCATATAAGACACAGGTGCAATTACTAGTTCTTTCTGTCCAGAGGAAGGTACTGTGAGGTAAATGGAAAATCCACAGAAACTATGAGCTCACTGAACTTAAGCCACATGGGGTGGCAGTCTACATTTCCAGTAGCGTGTGTTGGATCATTCATGGTTTCTTTCTGGCCTAATGCTCTGGATTCTAATTTGTTCTATTTGCTCTTCCCAATTTTAAACAAGAAACTTTACTTTCTCAGCTGAGTATCAACACATTAATCTCACCAACGACAATTTCTATTCTTTCTTGAGAATTTTACTTTGGCCTTTGCTGCTCCTTCCTTTATATAGGCAGTGAAATCTGTGTAAGTAAAAGTACACTTAACTTTGCTATTTCACGAAAACCTTTTCTCACGGTCTATTTTTGGAAGTGTATTCAAATATTATGATGCAGATTAATCAATAGCAATACAGTCTTTTAAAATCTCTGGTGTAGGGACAACAGGGAAGTGGAGAATCCAGCCATCACTTGGCGTTTTCAGATTCAAGCTAGTGTTAGTGTGACTTTTTCTTTATATAGGGGGTTGCATGAAAAGGGTGATAAAGCTGTCCACTACTCTTCAGGTAGAAAACAAACGCTATTGTCTCGAAAAGGTCATCCAGAAGAGCACTAGATCCAATAACAGTAGATTATTATAGTAGCATGACCTTCTCCTAGTGAAAGAAAAGAGACTACTGCACTCCCAAGGATGTGACTGTGCAGTGCATAAAATAAAGCGATGATAACATCAGAAGAGGCTCTGCAAATGCAATTTCGCTATTACACTGTGTTCTGTTGACTCATGTTTAAACAGTCAACAGAGTGAAAATGAAGATCGCATTCACATCTATTTGGTGACTTTGAAAGAAAATTGGTGCTAAAAGAGAGCAATGCCACTTTAATGAATGAAGACACCTGGCTGGCGAGATGCACGCCTACATTTGCAGAAAATGTCTTTGTTCAGGACAGACCCATTGGTGTATTCCTTTTTGTATCCTGGAGGATATCGTCCCCTCAGACTATTTTTCAGTCCTATAATTAACTACTTTTGCCAGGAAAGATTTTAAACTTATACATCATAACATCAGTGTTTTAATTTTGCAGGGCTTAGCCAGTAATTTAAACACATCCCCAATAGGCACTCTCTCTCCCGCACCAATAGGCACTCTCTCTCCCGCACACCCAACCACTTTCATTCAATTTGTCTGTTTGTGGACTGGTCCTTCTCTTCCCAATTATTGTCAACTTCTGTAAAGACAGAAAAACCTGTTTGACAACAGCCAACTAGCTACATCTAGTAATTCTTTCCTCACCAAGATAAAATAGGAGTCACACTATGTGTGTGTTTACTTATATCAGGCTAATCGTGTGTGGAGGTTAGCCTCATCCTCAAGGCTATGTAGTTGATGTGGTAGCTATGAGATTTAAACTGAACCATCTGACCCCAAATTTTACATCTCTGAATACACAATGCTGGTAGACGACTTAGTATCTATTCTTATTTAATTAATTCCTCCCTTATTTCTCCCCTGAAATCCAGCCCAGAGCTTTTCAAATAATAATGTTCAGTGCATTCAACTTGCACTAAATAAATTGTGCAAGAAATTAATTAGGAATTAATTAATTAATTGGAAACACATATAAGAAATGACAATTTTTGCTTTCATTGAAGCTGGAACTCAGGAACAAGCTAAGTCTTGTTTTTGTTTTGTGTTTATTCCTAGTTTAATTTTTAACAATTTTTATTTTGCAGAAAACAAGATAATGATATGATCACTTCGTATAACACTAAGAGACCTCACGTTCACTGGATGACTTTTTGAGGTCCAAGAATACTCCCAAACTAGAAATATTAGGCAGCATTTAGTAAGACAAAATTTAGCAAGATTAAATTCTGCACTCTCATTGAAGGAGAATAGCAATACATTCATAAGACTTGACAATATTTTTGCATTAAGTGCTCTAGCACATTTCATTAGAAACAAATATCCCACTTAGAAAATGCTCTTTGGATTGACTGAAGAATTTGGAAAAAATTCCTTCAAAGCAAGTAGAGTTTGTTTGTTAAAGGAATAAAACAATTGGGAAAAGTGATAGCCTTCGAATATTTACATATGGTCAAGTGGGATCTGAGTTAATCTATTTTATTGTATTGTATCTTTATGTAGAGCTCAACTCAAGAGGCAGAATATAGAGCAGGACAAATTCTCTCAACATGTCATCGCAGTGGTCAACAGTGGAAAGAAAAGCCAGGAGGTAGAAATCACCCATCCTTTGAAATTAATTTATCTGGGATTTTAAAGAATTGAATGAATCACCAGGAAAAATGTATTGGCTATATGCAATCTTATGTTAGACTATTATTATAGGATCTTTGAGTCCATTCTGCAGCTTCAACTTTCAACCCAGGATAAATCAATTTATCTTGTTGTACCTTCCATTTGTATTAACTAGTTCTGAGGATAAGGAATATTTATGGAAGTCTTTATACACATGTTGAGTGCAGAAGACTTTAAACGTTATATTTTGATGTTCTTCCTACCCTTTAAACTGTAAGATCCATGACATCAGGAAGAATGTTGATATCAACACCAACTTTCATTGAAGGGGTGGTTAATATATAGTTACAGATTGACTAATAGCATGTGGGAATTACTTTTTAAATGTCCAATTTTAGAATGTTCTGATGTATACACAATAGAGAGAGAGAGAGAGAGAGAGAGAGAGAGAGAGAGAGAGAGAGAGAAATAAAACATTGATGCTTTAAACACCATGTTTCCTATAGCTAGGTTTCTAGGTTTGACTTATATAGCTGAATGGCCATACTGAAAACTGTTCAGAAAGCTAGAGAATTTTTTCTTCAATGAAACATTATTTAACTACTGCCCATATCAGAGAAGGATTTTGTTTTTCCTATCAAATTATTATTCCAAATTTGAAGAAACCTGTTTCCCTAGGGTTCTCTATATCTTTTCACTAATCATCTGGACCCACATAATCACCAAATGTGAAAGGTTAAAAGGCATTAGAACGAACTGGAACACTAAGACTTTTCTTTATTTTTTTTGAAAGAAATATATCAAAAAGTAATGTATTTTCTTAGAACATAGAGTAAATTCCTCCATAACCCTCTGAAGACTAAGCATTCCAAAGTGTTCCAAATCATTTCCATTGTAATATTGATGATATTTTGTATATTGAAATTCCAGTGTAAAAATATTCATTCAAATTCTTTCAAAGAGGATATCTTACTATCCATAGTGATTAGTCAAAAAACTTCATAAGTTTCACTTAGCCTCAGGAGTGAATGAAGCAGATGGGTCAGTGTATTTCCCACATCCTTGAATAAAAAGAGCTCTTCTTGCTAGTGCCTCTAAATCAGCCTTGACTCATGGACCACCCCTCCTACCTCCCCCCCATGCAGCATGGAACAAAACATTGCCTGTCCCCGAACCATCTCCATTATGATTGGCATACCAGTAGCCATCATTGTGGTCTCTATTTTGCTTCCAACTTTCAGAACTCATGGTCCAGCACAGATTCTAATAGCATTCTGGTTTGTTTTATAATGTTCTCATTTCAGAAGCAGATCTAAGAAACCAAACTTACTGACATCAGATTCATTTCAACCCATAGTTACCCTGCAGGATAGGAAAGAACTTCCCAGTGAGTTCCCAAGACTGTGGAAACCCTCATCTTACTCCCCCCCCCCAAGAATCAGGTTGGGGTCTTAAATGCCTTACCTTGAGGCAAACAGGCCAACACAAAGAAACTGTACCACCAGATCTCCTTAGAAATAGATACTCAGGCCTTTATGCCTAGTCTATGTGTGTTGAGAAACTCTGCTGAAATCTGTCTGTTCCAGGTCACCTTGCTGGTATTTAAACGAGGAATGGCAGAGCTGCCCACTGTGACATTCCAGTTATCACAGTAGGGCAAAATGACCGAAAGTTACTGAAAAAAAAAAATGGGTATGTATTTTTGTGACTACTCTTTCCAGAGCAAAATGCTGCTCTTGCCAAAGAAAAAAACAGACACTCACCTCCTTGCCAGATGTAAACTAAATTAACAAATTAAATCCCCTTTTATGATCATTGAACATTGCACAGGTTAATTTAAATCTATTTGTATGTTCTTTTATGGGGGCATCATCTATCAGTTCCCATCATCTTCCTGGTGAAGGCCTGACGTGCTAGCCAACATGAAACAATTATGATGTGGTGATCTAATTTTGAGCCTTTTCCTCAGGGTTTTCCTCAGCGCTGCAGGTTACCTTTCTTTGCTGAGAGCAATTTCAATTTCCTATGACTCAGCAAGCAGCATTTGGATCGATACTGCAATTTTTTCTTCTTACAGCTTTGGACTGGCTCTTCATGTTTTAATTTATTTATTTTTATAAGGTGAATCTAAAACCCCCTTTTTTAATCCCCAAAGACAAAACTTTAAAAAAAACTGAACTCTTTTTACAGATCATTCTTGATTGCTATGTCATGTTGTGCCACATCATACCAGGTACCATGTTGGTCAGATAAGAAGGGGCACTTCTTCCCCTCCCAAAAGGGGGGTGGATGAAGGTGTGCCTGTGTTTAAATAGTGTAGTACCCCAGAACATTTGTTTAGGATCCCATGTACCTGCTAACTGTCTGCTGTTGCTTGCAAGTTGTGGATTGCTGTCTGTTAGGACAGTCTGAATGTCAGTCAGAACACATGGTTGTCATGGCACATACCTCCTCTCATTTGATCATGAAAGTGATGATGGTTCTAAACACCATTGTTGAAGTCCCACTCTTAAATATTACCACTGTTTGCTTTATTTTAATAAGCATTTTAGTATATTATTTGGTTCAGACTTTTGTTGTTGTTCTAAGAACTGGGTGTGTTTTATGAGCTGAAAATTCCAGCACCTCTTGCCTCCTTACATTGCTACCAGTCAACACTCAGGTGAGAACGATGAGGTGAACTGAATGACGCCCACTAGGAGCAGTGCCATGCATGGTTGGGTGGGTCTCTTTAAGGCAGTGCAACACAACCTGTCTCAGAGCACAGATAGGAAAACCTTCCGATTTTGTTTTCAAGTGAAATTAAGTGCAAATAAGTCCACACAGAAAAGGTGTAGGATGAAATACCTGGGGTCTGGTTATCACCTGGAAATGCCTTTGCTGTTTATGTTAAGTGTGCTTCTTTAAGGTTTTTGGTTTATTTCCTTTGAAGAATGGCAGACGTTACCAAGTATAATATATCCTTCAGTGATCATTCCATTGAAGGACTATCTGTGTCATTAGCTCATTATGTAACTGATGCTACAGTCATACTGCAACCACAAAACACATACTCACATCATTGCTCACAGATTTCCCTCGCCTCGTAATGCCACTTTAATATGCAGTCACTGGATTAACCTTGTGAAATAGGCTGCTCTTGCTGATTTAGAGTTTCACCACTATGAGACATATGTTGTCTAGAATAGATTATATTTTCTATTAGACATTCTGCCTCCTTGTAAAACACTCTTGCAGCACCAGAATCAGTTACCATGACATTGATTCTGACTTATGAAGACCCTATCTATTGCAGACTAGACTCATACAGCATAAAAAATGTCATGGTTCTGACCTTTCTAAAGTATATACATCTAACCATATCATTCTAAGATTTAGATATATCAAAAGAAGTTGCACAATCATCATCATAATTAACACTTAGATCTCTTTTTCTCATTCTAGCTTCAATTATTATTAGCACCTCCTTTCCTCCAACCACCCTGATCATAAGTTTAATGATCTATGAATAGAGCTACTGTCTCTGTAGATGTAGAGACCTTTTGAAGCATACTGGCAAGCACTTTTGGCAAGACATTTCTGAATGGAATCAAACTGTAGTAGACCCAGCTAGTAGACCCATGCTTAGCCATTCATGATACGTCAGGACACTTACACTCATGTATTTACATGTTTGCCACTCCAAAAAGAAATATACGAGGGTATACTGGATTGAGGGTTTAATAGATTTTCATGTGAAAAATTCCTACTGCTTCCCTGTGGGCACATATTCAAGCTTTCCTCTTGAAGAACATGCTCAGGCCCTTACAGAATATTGAGAAGTGAGCTAATGTGTCATAGACTAAGAGAAAAAATATATATATAATTCTCAGTTGTTTAGTTTAACTTTTGAATAGAACATGGTCTACGGTATGACTTTATGAGGCGTCTTTCTTCTAAAACTCTCAAAACAGAGCAATATTTTTGTCTGCTAATATTTTTGATTGTGTGCTACAATTAATAGCTCCTAAATGTGTCAGCTTTATGATCCAGTCTACACTCCTACACAAGTCTGAATCACATTTATTAAAAATTTAATATTATCTATCTATAGACATGCATCACGGTCAGTCTTCAACAATTTTTTTTCAAGTGTTAACAAAAAAAGAAAAAAATCTTATTTGGATAGCACCTTTCAATCTGAATGTTCTTTGTATACTGTATATGGTTGATTTTTCGCTTTGAATACTTGTGTTGAACTCCCACAGATCTGTGAGCAATTTCATGGTGCTATTTCAGAATTATAATAAAGAATATAGCAGAATAAAAATGCTTGTGGTAGCTTTCCCTTTACTTAAGGAAGTTCAAACTATTTTTATATTGTCTAGTTCTATGCAGAAATATTGCTAGGGAACATACAATAATTATATCCAGTGGATTTTAAATAAGTGGTATGTGGGAGGTAGCTGGTCACTTAAATAAAGAGAAGATTGAAAAACTTACACAGAGCTCAACTCAGATGAAAGAGAGTGAAGTAGGTCTCTGATTCTTATAGGGACTTTTCTAGGCAGTCTCCTTGTTAAACCACCCTTTGTCACTTTCTCTTCTCTAGTACTTGCATTCTCTTTACACCTCTCCAGACTGCCCTATTAAAATTTTTTTCAGGAATGGACAGCGTGTTTGTTTAACCTTACAGCATGTCCAATTGTTAAAAGCTTTATTTTACCTCCCTGAAGTTCTGCATTTTGAGAGGCACAAAAACCTTATTGAAAGGAAGACAATTTAGGCAGCAGATTCAGGGATGATTATCATTTGTGCATGTGTGCGTGTGTGTGTGTGTGTGTGTGTGTGCACGTGCGCATATGTTTCATTATAGTAGGCTTGCTTTGCACAGGCAAGAAAAGCAAAAGAGATGATGGGATGTTTATTTGACTTATGCTGAGACTGATAATCAAATAGATAAATAGGACATGAGAGAGGCTATATGCTTGACTTCAAATAAAATGTTCTCCTTTAGGAGAACTTTAAAATACGGCGGTCCACTCCAGATGTATTGCTCAAAAAGTGCAGCTGCTCTTACATGTGCAGAGGTGAATGTGTCCTGTTTCTATCGAAACACTCTGTAGCTAGAGACAACGAGAGGAAACCTTTTTCCATCTAAGAAATAGGATTGAGAATGCATAGTTTAATATTGTAAGATAACTTGAAAAGCAAGAAACAAAAGTAAATCCTTGACAAGGACAATAAAATACGACAGGCAAGGGTGATTATACATTAGAACAAGCAGTGACGGTGATAATGGAATGATAAACTTACAGATTGCTTT
This sequence comes from Nesogale talazaci, assembly GCA_004026705.1. Taxonomy (NCBI): domain Eukaryota; kingdom Metazoa; phylum Chordata; class Mammalia; order Afrosoricida; family Tenrecidae; genus Nesogale; species Nesogale talazaci. The sequence goes on from PVJH01000619.1 coordinate 238,644, forward strand.
ACATCTTACAGAAGAGATTTACATTTGCTTTCTTGTCCTACGCCCTTCTAAGTGAGTGACGGTGCAATCCATTTAGGAAAGAAACTGAGACATTTTCACTATCAATGAAAAGGAAAGGGGGATTTAGGGAGGGAGAAAACAATTGCCCACTTTGGAATATTGCCAGAAGACATAGAAGAGCAGTCCATCCTCTAAGACGTGTACTGGGATTGCTCAGGCTCATGAGGAGCCAGGCTCCTCCTCTTGTTTTTCATCATAAAGATCTGAGAGCTTTTATCCTATGGGAGCCTTCCCGGAATTCCTTCCAGCCCCATTAGTTTGCAGCCCAGTGACTGTGACTGCCTTCCTCAGGAAGAACACGCAGTGTGCCCTTGGGTCTGTGGGGTTGCTGACAGTCTGACAAAATCCTTTCCCAAAGAGTCTTGGGTCGTGTCTCACAATGGAAGTAGCCGTTACATTCCTCCCTGGTGTCTTTCATCAAGTTCTCTGGGGCTGAGCAATGATTACATGAGTGCAGGCACAACACTCCTAAATCCCTCCCATACTGAAATACGTTGGCATTGAAAGGAGGGCAGGGTGCACAACAGCATTTTCTTGACTAAGAAACAAAGAAGAGGAGGGAACTGTGGACTGAAGCCATGTCGCAAGTGCTGGCACAGGCTGTTTTCAGACGTGCTCCCTGAGTCCACAGTAGCTGTGGACAATACTGCAAAACCGAGCAAGATACCAATTCGCTTTTCTCTCTTTAGCACTTTTACTTCTTCTTAGACTTGCTTGTGCTGCAGCACAGACAAACCTCTCCTTTCTAAGTAATTTTCTTCAATCAAGAACATTCCCCAGGAAGAGGATAGGTCAAAGTATCCATGGAAACTAGATGTTTTGGGTATGGACCCATCTGAGGCACACAAATGTACCAGACTTACATGTACACTGTCAGCCACATGGTGGGCTGTCACAAACCACTGACAGAAATCACTTAGCTCCCACCGACTAGCTCACAATTAAATGCCTCAAATTCTGGGTCAAGGAGCGAATGGACTTCAAGGTGAAGTGCAACACTAATGGAAAAGTGATGGTTGAAGGCACTTGGCAGCTCCACGGGACAAAGACCTGGGGATCTGCTCCCACACTGGGACCCTAGAAAACCCTACCCAGAGTCACCAGGGTGGAGAATTGACATGAGAGCACTCCACAACCACAGCAGCCCTTGTTCTCTGGATGAACCCAGGGGCACTGTTTTGGACCACGCTGGCAGAGTTCTGATTCTTACAAAGACACAATTAGGTTGCCACACAGTGTGATGTAGATTAGAAAAGCTTTGGAGAAATCAATACAGCATCAGCGTGGCCACCCATAATTTAAAATGGTCTGTACTGTTGAGAAAAAATACTATGCCAACTTCCATAAAATATGGCTTCTTGTTTGTCACAGCTGTCATTCTGGTTTCGAGGTGGGGTCACTGAGGCACACGAAAAAGAAAGCCTGCATGGTCCTGCACCATTTTCAACCAGGAGGCTTGCTATATTGGGGATTATTGGTGGAGTGATTGTGTCAACTCATCGCTCAGGGGATTGACTTCCTTTTTTGCTGACTTTTTACTGGACCAATAAGTTGTCCCTTCTGATCGTCTGTGCAGGTGAAGTGTCACTAGCCTTACTTTTAAGCAGCATTCTCGGGGACTTCTCCTAATGCAGATTTGTTCACTCTTCTCAAAATTCCGGGTATATTCAATATTTTCACCAATGCCATAGCTCTTTGCTGTCTTCCTGCTCATTTTTTGGTGGCTGGGGATTCTGGGACTTGGCTCAAGCACATTTAAAATCTTAAGTTGACACTGAAGATTTTTGCAAGACATTAAAAGAGAACAGTTCCAACACATTATGTGTGTGTACAGTTTTCCAAAACTCACCTAGTAACTTTAGGTTACTTTTATTAGATACCTCATCTTGGTCCTGCAGAGTGCCTAGTAGTTTGGAACTGCTGACCTTGTGGTTTGCAGTCCAACCATCTACGCCACCAACATTCCTTGGTATGTGACCTATAATATATATTAGTGATAATGATTGTTAGTCTCACGAATAAGGTCTCAATCTTCTTAAGGATATGTTTTCTTCCTATTTAATACAAACACTGGACACAGGATTTTATGAAGAGAATGTGCTAAAAGCCCACATATGCATGAACATGATGGTGATCTCATTGAAAATGAAAATCATGTGTGCCCCTTCCATTTGAAAAGTATTAACTATGAAAAGCTTCACAGGTATGAACAAAACTACCTCTAACATAAACATTGGTTCTGACTCTTCGTGACTCAGGAGGACAGAGCAGAACTGTCCTTTGGGGTTTCCAAGGCTATAATAAAGCTCTTACCCAGGGAAACCACCAAATATTCCTCCCTAGGAATGGTAGGTGGAGGTAAATGATCCACCTCGCCCTTGAGCAGCAAGACACTTTTGTCATGACACCGGCAGGGCTCCTGCGGCATGCACAGATACCGCTGTTGTCCTCGTAGTTCTGACCCGTGCCTTTTTGGATTTCTGAGACTGTAATGGCGACATGTAGCCTCGTCTTTCTCGCTCTGGGTGCCTAATTGGTTCAAATTGCTGACCATGGGGTTAGCAGCCCAATGAGGCTGCTCTAGTGTGATGGGTGGCAGAGAACGAGATTCTTTGACTAAACTTTCAAACTCAGAACCTTTATTTGTGCATATATATGTATATATATGACTAGGTGATGGAAATATCTATCTAGATATATAGAGATATATATATTGAGTGTGTATGTGTGTGCTTATACAGCCTAGGTGTTAAAACTGTGCTGGGAGCAAGAGCTAGTTGCTCTGAGCACTGATTGATTTACCTTGAAGCATGCAGGCAGGTCATTACATTAATAATTTGTCCCCAATTTTAAATCATTTGATAATCTTCTGATCCTGGCATGTGTGAGATATGCATGTGCTTCTGGGTAACAGTTTACCATATGACCTTATTTTTATTCATCAAGTTATGCTGCTTGCAGTCAGAAATTTTAATAGGTGAAGCACATGTAACAGGTTGATAGATTGATATCCTGATCCTAATGCTAATGTATTTAAACATAAGAGAGTTTGTGAACATGGTACAGAATACATTTAAGTATTGACTATTTATTTTGAAGGTCAGACTCCTCTAGCCACCTGGATCTCTTGAACATGTATAAGATTAACTTTTCCCGTTATATGATAAATTGTATTTATTGTAAATAAGGATTTGTAAATGTTAACACTTAGGAAGACAGTAATTTAAATCAGCCTAACATACTCCTCCCACAGAGACTTATTCTGCATTGACTGGAGTACTTTACCAAAAATTCATACTTTACTGTTTAAAATATATCCCACTTTGTTCATTTGTCTTTCCTTTCACTGGCAAAATAATTTCAAACACTTCTCTTCATGTCTCATCTCAGGCAATAGTCAATGACCTTGACTCAGTTTCTTTGAAAAATATTCTATGTGCTTGTTCATCTCCAAATATTGAAAATATCACATTTAAATTGCCTGATGCCTTATTTATTTCTAAGGTAAGACAAGAGTCTTTACAGTGGCAAGAGCAATATCTTGTCTGCTAGTGTACTTTAAAAGCAATCACAGTACTTGCAATACAGTGATCTCTCAATAAACATTTGTGAAGTAAATGAGTGGTATAGATAAATGTCAAGATTAAGTACATTTAAAGCCAATTATGAATATTTTTTCATAGGAATAATTTTTGAAAATATTCTTCTAACTAACATGGCATGAATGAACTACTGTATGTTTCTATACCAAACTCACTGCCATCGAGAGGATTCTTTCTTAGACATAGAGAGTAAAACTGGCCCTCTGCATTTCAGAGACAGTGACCTCATCTTTCTCCTACAGATCAGAGGCTGGCTTTCCTTTGGGGTAACTCGCTTTGCCTCCGGGACCCCTATTGCACAATTAGAAATTTAAGTAAATGTGTGCTATCAATAATTATTTTAATGGGAAATATTGGCCTCGATTCCTGAAGACTTTGCTGAGTAAATTCCTTCAAGTTGAATATTTTCAAAGTTCTTAATATTACCATCAGATTACTGTTTTTGAAGTTCAAAGATAATTTAAGTTACAGAGTGTAATTTTTATTTTTTTTAACACTTACAGTGTGGTTACTTACAATTCCTCTCATTACATGTGCAAATACAATAATCTGTGGTCTGCTTAGCATATTTTCAATCATTTGCATTTCTTCATTTGTTATAGTTATTTTCACATCTTACTTATGGAGTCTCTGAATAGCCTTTATTCATTTTACTATCGGAGTGAAATTTGATTTGTAAAATTATTTTTATGTCCATATAAGTGCAGATTAAATGTTCAAAACCTAGAGTTAGAAAACCACGATGGAAGAGCATGATCAACAGATAAGCATATCTTTTTTTTGACATATCTTCAATTGAAAGAAATCAAGGAAAACTTGAAACCTCGAGTGAAATCATGAAGGATCCTTTGTGCAAACTATTAAGTTCTGCAGGAAACATAGAATGAAGATGGAAATAACATATACAGTCACTGTACCAAAAAGAATACTCAACATTCTGTCATTTCAGGTGGTATCATATATGTAAGAGCCAGTGATGGCGAAAGAAGGTACAGCTGCACTGAAAGCATTAAGCAAAACAAGACTTCAGGAATTGATGAAATACAATTTGAAGTGTACCAACAAACTGACGAAGCAATTGGAAACACTGAATTGTCTACTTCAGGAAATTTCTAAGGCAGTTCCTTTGCCAACTGTCAAAAGGGAGTTATACCTATACCCATTTCAAAGTAAGATGACCCATCAGAATGAGTAATTATAGAATGTGGCAGTCATGTGCTTATGTTAATTTTCTGATTGAAATGTAGGGGTGGAGTCTAGCCTGTTAATCTGCAGATGGTCATTGAGCAGCCAATGTGGGCATGGCTTTCTCCTGAGACTTCTGAGAAATCTTGCAATATTTCCCTCGGGAAGATGAGAAGCTGTCTTCCCCAGTTGTTAGGAATTTGTTTCAGAAACGATTAATCATGGACAAGACAAGCTGGCAGCGTCCAAGAAGCTGGAGGACCCGCCGGAGAGACCACACAGCTTTGCTCTGATGGAGCCATACCTCTGAAGATGGGGCGGCCACATGGAGACCTCTGCCAGTGATAAGTTGCTTCTGCTATGGATGAAACCTGAGCCCTGGAAGCGAGGAGCCATGAGGAGACCCATGCCAGCACTGGGATTCTGCACCCACTGACCTGTGAGTAGGAAGGAGACTTTATAAACTGATTTCGGGCACGTGGGTTAATATTGGACTTAAGACTTTGAACTGGACTGGGCTCAATGTCCTGTTCCTCTTGTATATAAACCCTTTCCTTATATCTATATGTGTATCTATGAAATTTGTTCCTCTAGTATATTGGACTAACACATAGAACAACAGCATTGATATCACATGCAAGTAAAATTTTGCTGATTGTCATCCAACAATAGTTGCAGTAGTACATTGACATGGAGTTGCCCAAGGTTTGAGCTGAATTCCGAGGAGAATTTGGAACAAGGGGTGCTGCTGATGTTAGACGGATCTTGGTTAAAAACGAAGACTACTATAAAAATGTGATTATACATTGGGATGCCACCCTCAAGATCAGGAATTTGAAACCACCAGTTACTTGATGGTAGAAAAATTAGGCTTTCTATTTCCTTCAGAAGACGGTGCTTTTTAAAAAAAAAAATTATTGGGAGCTCTTACAGCTATTATAACATTCAATGTATCATCTGTATCAAGCACATTTGCACACATATTACCACATTCATTTCCAAACGTTTTCCACTTGAGTCCTTGGTATAAGCTCCTCTTTCCCCTCCCCCCCTTTTTTTGAAATGAATCATTTTATTGGAGGCTCATACAACTCCTATCACAATCCATACAAACATAAATTGTATGCAGGCCACATTTACACACTTATTGCCATCATCACTTTCAAAACATCCTCCCTCCCTCCTGGCCTCCTGTATCAGCTCCCTATATCACCCTTTCTCCCCACCCCCTTCACGTTGAACCCTTAGAAGTGGTAGTGTGTAACCTGTGGTTGTGACCCCTTTGAGGGTTGAACAAACTTTTCACAGGGGTTGTACCATTCATAATAATAGCAAAATTAAAGTTATGAGGTAGCAAGGAAAATAATTTTCTGGTTAGGAGATCACAACACAAGGAACTGTATTAAAGGTTGTGAAGCACTGCTTAAGGGAATTCCACTCTTGAAATCTCTAGGAGCATGTCTACCTTGACCTGTGGGGTGATTTTGAACTGGCATCAACTCAAAGGTTTAGGTTTGTCACTAACCAACCTTTACTATCACAGAATCCTCTCATCGGATGTGGTTAGTATGTATCTTTCACTAGGGTGGTACAAACAAGTGACTGTATCCTTAATGAGGATATTTACTAACTCAGATACCAATTATAAAAGAAACCTTTCATTCAACTTCCTACCATCTTTACAATAATTGAATTTAATGAGTTTTCCTCCAGCTGTCCCCAAGGAAACTACTCTCTAATCAAGTCTAATTGGTCTTTTCCCTTGAGGTGAGAATTATACATACTAATGTTGAGTGTCTAGAGATTTTAGATGGGAAGGGGAATTCTCTGGTCTGCCTTTTTCAGACAAATGTGTAAGATTCGCCTGTATTTCAACATCCTGAAACATTTACAATCTATTTGAAATAATGTTCATTTACAACGTAGTTTAATTTAAAAAAGCACTTATAAGTGTTAGTGTTGTATCAGATGCTGTGCTAAGTTCCTGAATGTAAAATGGTGAAAAACAGTGTTTTTTTGATAATGATAAGAAAATGATATAGCATTTTGCGTCCTTAAAGAAAATAAAAATTCCATTATAATAAATATAATTTAATCACTATATAATATTAAGACATTACCTTGTAAGACAAGTTTAGTTTTACTTCTTTAAGACCCGACCACAATAAGGTATAGTTTTGGGGTATAGACAAAAAATAAAGAAAAATACAAAGGATCTGGTAGTCAACGCGTATATATTTTATAGATAAAATGTCACCTCTATGACTTCAGATTTGCTTCATATTTCCTTTGTAAATAATTGTAACATGTAAAGATGGATTTCCACCTCTATTCTATTTCTCTCAATTCTTCCATCCTTTCCTCTCGCTCCCATGCTCATAAAAGACAACCACTATATTATTGATTCTCGGTATTTCTAGCTTATGCTTTTACAATTAACTTGCCTTTAAAGACCTTTTCTGTTTTGTCTTGTTTTGAAGTGATCCATGTCTTCTTCAGGAGCTCTGTTGGTGCAAAGTGTCAGTTAGCTCCTCTACTAACTGGAAGGTCTTTGGCTTTTACTCCCTTGGAAACAGGTCACCAGGTTTCTGACTGTTCTGCTTTGCTGGAGTCAAACTGCCACCCCTTTTGCTTGCCATCAGGTGCTCAACCATTGGAATACCATTCTTCCTGCAAGTCAAGATTACAGCCGAGGAAGTCCAATGGGGCAGTTCTATTATGTCATCTAGGTTTATTATAAGGAAGAATCCACCTGGTGACAAATGACAAGAACAGCAATTTCCTTAAATCTGATTAAAATACCTAGCCTTCTCCTTACAAAAACACATTGATCTTATTCTTGATAGAAAATAAAAACATAAAACAAGAACGCATTATGAGGACAAGGCAGAAAAGAACACAGAGATATAATACAAGTTTCAGTTTTTAGCTTTCTAAATGATAAATATGTTAGTTTTCTGTATTTTACACACTCAGTTCAGATAATAAACTTAAATGTGACTTTATGAGTTTGGGAACTTTTCTTCTTTTTATATAGCACATACCCTTTGTGTTGGTCTGGGTAGACTAGGGAAACAAACACTTAGACAGGCATATGTGTTTATATACATATGAAAGTGGTTTATATACAGGAGCAATTAAACATTGAAAAAACATCCCAACCCAGTCCAGTCCAAGGTCATAAATCTGGTATTGGCCCCTATATACACCGATGTATAAAGTCTTCTTCACACTCAGAAGACACATGCAATGACACCAGAATAATCACAGGCCAGTGAGTGGAGAGTCTTATGTATCCAGTGGTGCTAAGAGCATCTCAGCACAGGCAGGGTCCTCTGTGGATTCTCAAGCATCTCACCACGGGCGGGGATCTCTTTGTGGCTTTTCAGAGGCAGGGTTCCATCAGGGTAAATCCATGTAGCTTCTCCTCTGGGATGTCTCTCAGGGAGTCAGCCAGTCTTGTGTCTTGTCAATAGAGCGTCTCCAAGGGACTGGGTCTTATGTCTCTCACCTCCAAGGGGAAAAAAATGGCCATATTTCCCATGGTTCTCAGGAGAAAGCCATGCCCACACAGAGATCTCATTGGTTGTCTCCAGATTGACAGGTAGACTCCACCCCTATACTCCCAATCCTGAAATTGACACCAGATTAGTGCCTGCCTTAAAATATGATTTTTTAAAATGAACTCTTGAGGGATCATCAATCCTTTGATATTTATATTTTTTCCTAGCTGTAAGTAAACATTGTTTGACTTTTAGTAAATTTTGTCTGACTGACCTGAATTTCTTGGCACAGTTGTTTTCTATATATTTTTTTAAATATTAAGTGAATATTCATGATGGAATTTTTGAAAATGTTCATTGGCTAAAGCATGTATATTTTGTACAACTAAGTTTTTCAAAAGTTCATATTTAAAAAACAATTAGTCCATTTTTAAATTATTTTGCAGCTTAATTTCTAAGATTCATTTTAGCAAGTAATGACTATTTTACTTTTATGAACAATGATTAATCAACACTTCATAATCAACCCTTCATTATTGCATGCTATTTTCTGTACTTAGGGTGAAGTGTAAAATAATGCCTATGATTATTGAAATTTTAAATCAAAGTAAAAGGATCCAAATGAAAATGTCCTTTCTCTGCTATGTTTTAAGGTTAAAATGGCATTTAACTATTGTTTCTATTTTATTCTTGAATTTAATTTTTAGAAATTGTCATTAAAACATTTTTTCTTTGAAACTTGTTTTTTTCATATAAAATACATTACTAAAGTCATTGAGGAATAAGTTAACATATCACTGTTGTAGCTTCCCTGAGATTTATTCCAACTGATTGAGATCTGCTGTGTGCAGAATAGACTTGCTTCAGAGAATGCACAAGACTGTGACCTTTCAGAAGCACAACTGTAGGCCTTTCATCTAAAATACTTGTGGTACACTTGAACCATCAACCTTTTGATGAATATTTGAGTGCTTCACCATTTGTTCCAGTCAGACTCTGTCTTGATTCGAACTCAATTCACAGTGACTTCCTAGCATAACGTTGAACTGTCCTAGGCTAAAACTATAATGTTAGACAAAAGCAGACTGTCCTATCCTATTCTTAACCCACTCTGGACAAGTAGGTGTAAACATATGATGTGTTTGAATATGGTAGCTGTCAAGTACAAAGCCATGGTGGCACAAAGCTCATTGTGCATCAGGTAGGAACTACAAAATTCAATCGAGGGGGAAAGTAATAGTAATGAAAAAGAAAACAGTTGAGACTTGATGGTCAGCAAAGCAGAGTCAAGAAAATAATTGTGCCTGAATTCCTCTAGTTTCCCTACTTCTATAAAGCAAGAGTAGACTATGCCTCCACCATTCATCTTCCTTGACCTATGCTCCCACTAAATTTTCCCCCATGACACTCTACTTCTATGTTAGCTCCTATAATTTGTTGCAAAGCCCATTCAGAACTCACAGAAAATACTCAAAATCAAGGAACTTCCTTCGTGCCCTTAACAAGTTATCACAGGTCAGAATCAGCAAACAGCAAGGATGCAGTCATTGATGCACAATCTCCAGCCAGCAACCAACCTCTGGTCTCAGTCTGGCTCCGATGTTCTGCCCCACAGTCTTTGATGCCTCTGGTCTTAGTCTCTGACATGACAGAGCGTCCTCTGTATCCAACAGAGAAAAAGTGGATTTGATGTACGTAGCCTTTGCCTTTCAAAACAAAGGGTTCACATCTTCCCTACTGGGCTGAGACCCCAATCTTACGCTGTCCATTAGTATAGGAAAAAACTCCCTCCAAACGGGATTATAAATGAAGGCAGAGTGTCTAGAATTTGTAATATATCTCATAAAGAATTATGGCAATTAGGGCCATATAAATTGAATACATTTTGGCATTTGAAGTCAATGTAATTTTCAATACCATTGAGCAAACTGTTACAAAGATGAATAAAAGAAATTGAGAAAAAGTTTAGAATCTATGACACATTGAGAAGCAGATAAGAAGCTCTAACACCTTTCTAATGAGAATTTAAGAAACAGAGAACCTGTCCTCCCTTCAAAAACAAAAACAAAAAAAAATGAGATAGAAGAAGACAGAGGAAAAAAGAAAGGGAGGAGGGTGGGAGGGAGTAAGGAAGAGAGATAAAAAATGAGAGATAATTATCTGAAGAGAATTGAAAGAAAATCCTTTGTGGTCATGTAAGACAGGTATCTTTGAATCAGTTAGACTTTTGTGAATAGAGCCTGGCAAATAAAATTAAGCCCTTGGGTGGAAAGATAACCAAATTAATCTTTAAAACAATGTTCTTGACCCAAATGACAATAGCAAAATTGTACTTGTTAGTGAATGGGAAACAAATGGATATTTTCAATAGTGATACCACAAACATCTTTATCATTCTTAAAATAATTTTAACCCAGAATTCTGTGAGGATAATTAGCAAGTGAGGGTAAAAATGAAAGTATTTTCAGACATTCAATAATTTAAAAAATTGACTATTCATAGATTCTGGGTTTTTTCCGTTTTGTTTATAAGGAAAAATGTTTCCACTTATATTTATCATGACTATTTATATGTATACACATATGTATTTTATAATCATCAAGGAAGATGAATTTTTGAGCTTGAGAACTTAACCTTTTAAAATATATTTTCACTAAATATTATGTGATGTTTTACCTTTCCTTTTTTTTGTCACTGCCAAGTTATGTTAACTTTATTCTTTAGTATATTTTGTGTTTGTTTTTTTTTTTTTTGGGGGGGGGCATCACTGCTCTCTGGTCATGGGAATAGGAGGCCCAGCATTTGCTCCTGTGTTGCTGCTGCTGGAATTGAACCTCCATCCCAGTGGGTCGCAGTCCCACGTACAACCACTATGCAACTGGGACTCAGTATTCTTTAGTAATTTTAAGAGTCTGTTTTCCATTCTATCAATGTTACTTCTCAGGGAAATATTTCAATATAGTATTAGTTGTCAATATAGCTGTAGCAATCCAATCCAAAAAGGAAACACAATTTCCAATCTCTAAAAAAACAGTAACTAATTCTATAGCTCCTTTAAATCTTTCAAATTTTTGTTGCAGCATATATTGTTTGTATTTTCCAGACTTCTTTGAAATATTATAGAATTTGAAATATTTTCTATACTTTAATTTCACACTACTATATATAAGTAATTCTGACTGCAAATGGCTTCAAGGTTGGCCAAATGTATTTTCATTAAAATATGCTGTAAAGATATTTACTACTCAGTTGCTTAAATTGATCGTTAGGTCATGCACACATTTATTCATTACTTATAATTCAAAAGTCACTACCTTTAATAACAACTTAGTTTAAAATTGAATTTCTAGGCTGAGCCCTGGTGGTGTACTGGTTATATGGAGGACTGTGGTCCACAGGGTTGACAGTTCAAATCCAGAAGCAGCTCTCCAGGAGCAAGGCTGGACTTCCTACTCCCACCAGGGCAGTGAGGCCACAAAAAAAAACAACAAAAAAACAAACAAGAAAACAAACAAAAATAAAATAAAATTGAATTTCTAGTATCAGATATTTTTTTCCGTAATACTTCCATAGGATATGACAGTAGGCATTGAATTCAGAGACACAGAAGTTTGAACTGAGTCCAATTTTTGTGTGTAAGAAATCAGTATTTCTGATTATATTGTGTTGTTTGGTCCTTATATCGTTTTTACTTCATTTGAATTACTTATGGTATAAATATTTTTATTAAAAGCACATGCTTGTTAGTGTGGAGAAATTTTAGAATACTTTGTATATAATTTAGGTTTGAAAGTACTGCTATGAAATAAAAGAGCTTTTAAAAATATGATCATATTAAAATATGAAGCAGTTATATTAAAATATAAGCTGTCAATATATCCCACATCTAGATTTCTAGATTTCTGAAGATTGTAAGATGGTATTCACTTTTCTAATCCTTCCCTCCCAAATTCTGCTCTTCTCAATTTATTAGGTACGTCAAATCACAGGTGTGGAAACCTTGAGGCAAATATTTATTTGGGGTTTTGCTTTCTTTCTTTTTTTTTTTTACTGTTCTTTGGATTTGGGAACCAAATGTAGTATGTGGGGGCAAGGTCAGCGCTGTCAGGTTGAGTAGCATTAGGTTCCCCAGTGGGCTTTTTCAAGGTCATTCTGATATTCTGGAGAAATAGTAGGTACATTGTCATGGTGGGTAAATCGGTCTTCCATCCAAATATACTAGTCTCTTGCTCATTCACATAATTTTCAATATTCTTAAAAACCTTTTCCTAATAAGCCCCCATCATTCTCCTTCCCCTTCCTCTCCCTGTCTTTTGAGAAACTCAACAAAGACCACTGTGTGAAATAAAAAATAAAAGGAAACAATCCCCATAGACCCTGAGCTCTCCACTCTGCCCTGGTTTTCCATCAGAAGGCTTCTCAACATTCCTTAAAATGTGTAACCCATCCTTGAATTGTCTTGGTAGGTGGGGCAACATTACTGCAAACTTTTTGCAAGGTTTCAATGATTTGAGAATATATTCATTTGAGTTTTGTTTAAAACTTGATATAATCCCTGACCTAAGTTTTCACCCTAGAGCACAAAAAATTATCTTTAAAAAATTATTATTACCTGAAGGCACACTAAGGAGACCAAGTAAGTATATTATTTCCCTTCTTTTACCAACTAATTGCAGAGGCTTCTTTGACACATTTTTTTCACAATATTCCTGTGAACATATAAACTGAAGTATTACTTTTTTTTTTGGGGGGGGGGGGGCATCACTGCTCTCCGGCGGTGGGAGTAGGAGGCCCAGCCCTACTGCTGGAATTGAACCTCCATCCCAGTGGGCCGCAGTCCTGTGCACAACCACTACGCCACCGGGGCTCAGCCCTGAAGTACTACTTTCAACACTTCTTATTTATCCTGGTGAAAGCAAATATAGAGCAAGTCACCATTTCATAATTCAACTTTGAATCAATGCAATTAAATTCCATGGAAACAGGATTTCTGTCATTAGGGATATCAATGAATATAATTTCATTAATAAGGGAGTTTGAACTGAAACATAAACTGGAAGGATTATTTTGCCAAACATGTAGCAAAAAAGTCTATAATCTGCCACTAGTTTTTACAAGGAATACAAATGGATTCGAAGATAAAAATAGTGTTTTTGTATACAAACCTTTATGAACATGAAAAAGACAGATAACATTTCAATTTATTTTGTGGAAATTAACATTGCTTACACAAATGAACCTGAAAAAGTAATAGCTTATGAAAAAAGTAAAAAACAGAATAATACAGGAAAACCTGGTTTATGGAATTGTGAGTTATGTACAGCCTGTAGCTATACATTAACCCTTGTAAATCATGCTAGATAAAACTTCTGAATTCAAACAATAGTTTTTCATAATAGATACCACCCATGAAATACAACACACCATGATTATAACTACTAGTAATATGTTATTTTACAGACATTTTTGTGTAAGTTTCCAAGGCCACAACCTCTTCCTTCCCTTGTAGCTGTGACTCTGAGCAGACCATTGCTTACTAGAGAGCTTCAACGGGGTCCTTGGTGGTGAGCAATAGTCTTCAACAACTGTTGAGTGGTATACTTTTGAGAATTTATTTTAAGATAAGATCAGTTCTTTTTAAATATGTATTCATAGTATGCAGCACTTTTATGAGAGTTATCATAGATTTCCCCATTAATTTAACCTTGGGTGCACCTGATTAAAGATTATATTTTAGAAACAAAGAAAAGTAAGCATTTCCATCATCAGCCAATACACCCATGATTAGTAAAGATGTCTGTTAAGCCTTGTCTACTCTGTGAAATAAAACCAATAGTAGAAATAAAATGAATCAATGTGAGGTGTAAAGGAGAGAGAAATATATTGACCTTAATATATTTTATTTTTAATATATAATATTAAATATATTAACAAGATATATTTAATTACCAAGTAAGAGCAAGTAAAGAGCTGGAAAACACAACACAACCAAACCAAACCCCATAAAAAGGGCATAAATTAAAATGGCTAGTAATAGAAATAAAAATATAAAATGTCTGTCTGGGATTTATAGAAAGAGCCATATCTGAAAATAACATTGTGAAAAGTGAGAGAGAGAGAGAGAGAGAGAGAGAGAAAGGGAGGGAGAGAATACTCACTGTCCTGTTGATTCTGAATCACAGCGACCCTTGAGGCTAGGTAGATGCCTTGGGTTTGGAAACAAGAGTGGAAAGCCTCATCTTTGACACCACCCTACCCTCTAGAGCAGCTAGTGCTTTGGAACCATTGACCTTGAGGTTAGCCACCCGACTACTAAATCATTAGGACATTAGGGCTTTTTAGCAAAGAAGAATGTAAAATAAATTGTCATCATTTGAACAATATAGGATTTGTTCAACTCTTATCTTCCACAATGAAATGTCAGACATTACTGATAGAGTCTCATTTAATTAAAAATGATAAGTTTATTATATTATAAGAAGTGATGATTCTAAATGAAAAACTCAATTCTATTAAAGAATTGAGTACACCAAAAGTAATCTACTGTGTTCACGAAATTTAAAAAAAATCAATGTTTTGATATTTACATTTTTCTATAAATCTTAATGTGTTGTCTAGATTATTTTAAGGGAAAGGGGAAAAATGCATTGTTATTTTCTTTGTTTTT
This sequence comes from Nesogale talazaci, assembly GCA_004026705.1. Lineage (NCBI taxonomy): Eukaryota > Metazoa > Chordata > Mammalia > Afrosoricida > Tenrecidae > Nesogale > Nesogale talazaci. The sequence continues at coordinate 253,661 of PVJH01000619.1, forward strand.
CAATTATTAAATTTTAAAATTGTAATGCTGATATCAGATTATACAAAAAGCTCAATAAAATGGAGTCATCAAAAGAGAGAACTGAGTAGCAATTTGCCATAAGAAAATTATTATTCAGTTATATTAAATGGTTTAATTACTTATATTACTTATTAAGTAGCAAAAAATAATTGTATAGAACTGGATTCCATCATAAACTCAGCAGGGTTAAAATATCATGATATAAAAATTAATTTAAAAAATTGCAATTTTAAAGTAATTTAATGTAGTTTTGTATTTTCTTTATGTTCACGGAATTTTTTTTTTAATCCAAGGGTCACACAATGTCAAGCATCATTAAGAAAAGATGGTAGATAAAGATATTTGACAAATAGTAACACCAGTCTAAATTAGCAGTAGATTGACAACTACAACTTTTAAAATCAATTATTTATATGAATATACATGACACATTTTGCTCTTTTCCTTTTGAAGAGAAAAACATGAGGCTAAATATTTCAATAAAAGCATTTCTGAAATTTATATTTCTACATCTTAATTAAAGAACTCTGTCCTTAAATATGACATAACATGCCAATTTTAAACCTGAATTAGAATGAGATAGTAAGGCGACTTTTATCAAGAATTGAAATGAGCTTTAAATGTCTTTGCATGTCTATTTTTCAAAAGAAATGAAGTAGAAATCATATGTACTTTGTTTAGGTTAATGATTAAGTTAATATAAAATTATTTTTTAAATCACAATGTTAGTTATTCACTTATAAGCTATAGCTTGCTTTCTATTTTGAAAACTGCTTCCCTGCACTCTTAGCAGTAGATTGCTTATAGCAAACTGACAGTGACTGTTAGGAATACATAGTTTTCTGTAGACTTCAAACTATTCATTTTTGTGAGTATAGTCTCAAAAATGAGAAGGTGACTTGTTGGTGTTACACCATTGTGATTAAAGCAAAAAGCAACACCACAGCATTCACCTCGATATTTCAGAATTCTTAGAGATAAATAGTGTTTAGGGGTGGATTTATGTTCATTTGAGAGATGAATGTGAGGAGGGTAGACTGAAAATCTGGCAACGCATACTTACAAAAAATTTGGCTTTAAAACCCATGGATGCTGACTGAAGCAAATAGAAGATCAAGCTAACTGGTGATCTAATTGCCTAACAAGGAGACAGAGAAGCAAGTGGGTTCTTGTATTTTTTTAACTCATTCTTTGGACTCTGTCACTATGCATAGTGGGTACTTAAATAATATAGCAGAAAAAATTATATTGGTTTCATTTCTCTGTGTTTCTTTCATTTGGGGGTGGACAGTGACTAATAAAAGAGAGAAATGTTAGAAAAAAGGAGAGAGGCAGAGCAAAAAGTAGGAATGGAGTTAAGAGATAAAGAATGCAGAAGTTAGTCATGAAGAACTTGGAACCTGGACAGTAGATATTGAAGCACTGTTCATGTTGGGATAGTGTTCTGTGACCTAGTGTGAAATGGGTAACTTTATTTGGACAGTGGTGAAAACAAAATAGACCTGAGGTCCTTTTCAATAAATGCTCCATCCAAGATCAATCAATGGAAGTGACTACAACACACATACTACCTATAGCAGGATGAAATTAAAGGTTCAAAGTTTGGACCGCATCCTCTATAACACCAGTCCAATAATAGAGCTGACCAAGGTTCAGGATGGCAAGGCCACACAGTTATCTAAGTAGTCCTAGTTGAAAACTAGTCTCAGTCACACAGTTCCATACTTGATAGAAATTTTAATCCATAGATTACTATTTGCACAATATAAAATTTCAAACAGGGGCTGAGCCCCGGTGCCGTAGTGGTTGTGCGCGGGACGGCAGCCCACTGCGACGGAGGTTCAATTCCAGCAGTGGGGCTGGGCCTCCTACTCCCACCACCGGAGAGCAGTGATGCCCCCCCCAAAAAACACAAAAAACAAAAACAAAAAATTTCAAACAGGCATAAAGTCAAACTCTACATGTGTATTGATATCATGTCATGTCCATCCTTATATTCTACTCTAGCGATTCAGCTATCGCAGTAACACACAGTTTACATAATAACTGACTATAATTCAGGGTTCAAAGACAGATGTAGGCCACAGCCTTACAGATTTACTTTAAGGGGGAAATATGGAAATATAATTATTTCAACTGTGGACAGTTTCTGTCACAAATCCAATAATAAGAGTAGAGGAAAGCTGTAATTGTGCAGCTCAGATGTTATTGTGAAACAAACATTTTACATATGCAATTCAAATGGAAGATTAAAACATGATATGTGTGCTTCAGAACAGCCATACAAATACATTTCAAAATATTTGAATTGAGAGTTGACTGAATTTCAGAATTTGGAAGAAAAAAAAGCAAGATAGATTTTAATAAGTAACTGGGTGTACTGAGGGGAATATTAAATATATTCAAGGAATTTAGAATAAGATAAAAAAGACAAGAAATAGCATAAAATGGAGGTAGATTTTATTTTAGAAGACACAAAGTCTATATTATTTCAACCCTTTCCTAACTTCTGTATGCATTTTTGGCACTACCCAGTGCTGCTCCTGAAAGCCGCTGCTGGATTTGAACCACCAAGCCCATGGGCCACAGTCCTGCACTCAACCACTTACGCCACCGGGCTCAGCCCCCAATGTCAATTTTAAATAGTGACTGTAATCTCTCCCTGGAGCTTGTTTTCTATTTTGGATAACACAAAGAAGTAACTATGTAAAATTTTCAATGCAATAATTTCAAAACTGGTCATGTAGATACGCTGTAATTATAATTATTGAAAGCACTGTATTGAAGGCTAGACCAGAATTCCACTCTACTGCACACCCCTGTTCTACTCTCTAGCTAGTCTTTCTGGTTTGAGAAGTTATTCCATGGGTTGCAGTCCTCATTCTCATCTTGACTTTCAAGGAGAGAATCACAAGCTGGTTTTATATCTGCCTTTTCCAAATGTTGTGTAATTTGAGAGTTAGTTCCCATTTTAGACTTTACTTCATTTCAACTTTTTTTTAAAATTACTTGCGATAACATCAGTATTATAAGCCCCCCAAACTAATTCTCTAGGACTATCATAGGCTTTCAGGATCACGATGTAAATGTAATAATGTTTGAACTATCTTTATTGCTTCTAAAGGACATGTCAGTAAGAGCTAATAGGCCCATAAGACAGTTTCTCCCATTTGAGGTCTTCTCAAAACTTATTTAAATGCGAATTGTGATTGTTTTGCCAAATCTAAAAACAGTGATGCATATCAAAAATTCCCAAAACAAGTTTCACAGAACTGAATAAGTCACTAGGTTTAATTTTAAGGGAAAAAAATATAATGGCAGTGGGTGAAGAGGAAATTCAAACTAGAATATATCCAAGAAAATCTGGGCATACTTTAATCTAAAAAAAAATCACAGCTTTTTAATATTCCCCATTGACTTTCATGAGGGAAATGAAGTATGTCGCATTTTTAAAACATATTTATTCCCAAGCCATTTTTCAAGGAGCATCTTAAAGGACTAGTATTCCTCAAAAATCTCTTTGGAAAATATTGCCCTGGAAGAAACTCCAGGCACTCCAGTGGAATTCTTCAGGGTTGTTATGAATCTCATCTACAGAGGCTTTCCCAGCTGAAGAGATGGCAAAAACTGCAATTAGAGAACTCTTGGTTCAATTTAAAGTCAGAGCAGGAAAAACACCTGATCCCTGGTGGCGTAGTGGTTGTGTGCAGGACTGCAGCCCACAGGGTTGATGTTTCAAATCCAACAACAGCTCTCCACAAGCAAGGCTGGGCTTCCTACTCCCACCAGGGCAGTGATGTGGAAAAATAAAAGGACAGCAAAAACATTTTTGAAGTTCCTAACATTGATATTCTCTTCTAATAACATCAGGATGAAAAATAGAAAAACATGATTCAAAATACACTGTAAAGTGGGGTTCGGCAAATTGGGGCTGATGCACCACCCTTGATGGGTCATGGTTTGTATGAATAAATGTTTATTGAAATACACTTGTTACTCATTCACTCTGTGAATATACATAAGTATATTAAATATACATATAGTTACTTGTTATGACTAATCTATTAATTCAAAATGCAATATTGGAGTTGTTATAGCATAGACCCTCTGGAACATAAAACTGAAAATATTTATTGTTTGGGTCTTTACAGCAAAAATTAGTTTATCATGTTTTTAAAGTCCATATTTCCCAAATAGAACAAACTAGATGCAGAAGAATGTGCATTAAACTTATTTGGAATAACTAGAAATAGCTATTGAATACTCGGGAATATCTCAATGATGAATTCTAGACCAAAAGAGGCACAGGCTGTCTACTGAAACTAATTACAGATATGTTATAAGAATTTGAAAACTACGTTGGTGAGAATAGGCCAAATTATACCGAGGTATATATATTTTTTCCTACAACTACAATGCACTGGCTTATTGTCTCAGGTTGAGAGGCCTGTTCTATGATGATTTTATTGGGAAATCTTACTCCATCCCCTACTGCATCTATGACCTTGCTCTTCCTGTTCTCCTTTTATTCCCCAAACTGAAAAAAAATCACTTAAAAGGAACAGACTTTGAGTCGCAAACTACCATGTTGGTGTAATGTAAATGAATGAGTGCAGATTCCTTCCAAGGAAAGGAGAGACCTGAAAACACAAACTGAAAACATGACTTGCAAAAGTGTAAAGACCTAGATATCAGATATGCTGTGAAATAAGACTTTTACTTTTTGATATTTTTATTTTAAAAATGATTCATTATTTTTGTCACAATTCTTTTTGACTTACCCTTATATGTTCTGTTTTATAACCTCATGCAGAGATTGTCATAATATAATACAAAAATTGAAATGTATCATAATAGTATTGGTAGTGAACACTAATAGGAAGATACTTCTAACTTTCCCAAATCAGATTAACATCACAATTATAAGAAAATCATCAACACTTTAAAAAGATTATATTTCAAAATTGAAAAAACAACTGTAGAACATGAAAAATATATTAAATTTTTATCAAATCAGAGGACCAAATAAACTGTGATAGTGTTAAAATAAGAAACAAGTGTTTTTTTTAAGACCTATAATGGAAACCATATATAAAACAATGGCATATCAAGTTGTTAACAGAATAGAAGAAAAAAATATGAAAGGTAAAAATAGAAAATATTATGGTGTGGATTAATCAAATGAAAGTAAAAAAAATTCTATTATTTAATTGCAGAGCATCCATTAGTTTTAAGTGATGCTCAGCTATAATGTATTTTGTCTTTTAAGAAAAATATCCACACTTGACCTTTAAACAGAATTCAAGATTGTGTTATTCATAAAGCATGCACAGAATTCTATTTCTTAAAATTAACATCCAAATGATAAGCTTGATGTTGCAAAAAAAAAAGATAGAGTTATTTTAATGCCATTATTTGTTGAGTATATTTAGAAAATCTGTAATAATCTAACCCCTGGCACTAATTTTTAAAATAAGTATTAATACTAAGAATGAAGTAAACAGATGACTTTTAGATGAATTATTTCATGTCTTCACAGGGAACATAAAATCTATCGTAGTTTACCTCTTTCAAGGCAAATCAAAGAAGTAAAAATTGCTCCAAAATATTGTTTCCAGGTAGGCCTACTAGATATAATGTAACAAAGACAACAAACACATGATGATAAAAGTTGAAGGCCATTAATGAGGTAGATTAGTCATATCTATTGTTGACCCTGGAGGCCTGTTGGCAAAGATGCTATGCATTGACTGCTTTCCAAAAGGTCAACGATGCAAGACTCTCATCGCTCTACAGGAGAAAGACGGGATTCTCTCTACCTGTAAAACGTTCCAGTATCCGAAACACACAGGGACAGTTCTGCTCTGTCCTACAGGATCGGGACGAATCACAATTGATCCAATGCCAGTGAGGTTTCTGGATGATGCCACACTGGTGTCGCTCCTGTGTGTGCTCTGGGCGGGGATTGAAAGTGGAATTCCCCATGGATCTTCATCCACCTTCTTCCTGTTCTGGTGTGCATATGTGCAGGACTCGAGTACCAATTGTAATCTACATTTCAGCCTCTGCCCCGATTTATAGTTTTTGTCCCCCAGGGTTTTATTTACACTATTCAGGAACTCCCTAAAAAGATTTTTTTACTAAAAATAAGGGCATAGGGCTTGACAGAGTTGACCAAACAGCTAACTCTCAGGTCACATGCAGCAAAAACTCTACTTTTCTCAAAAGTTCTCCATCATTCTTATGTGCTATTTTTTTTTAAATCACTTTATCGGGGGCTTGTACAACTCTTATCACATTACTTATCACATACTTCCATCCATTGTGTTAAGCACATTTGTGCATTTGTTGTGCTCATCATCCTCAAAACATTTGTTCTCTTCTTGAGTCCCTCATATCAATCAACTCCTCATCACCTATGAATGCCGAGGTCAAGATGGCTATGAAAAAATGTAAAAGGGTTGCTTTGCTCAGAAGCTCACACACTTTTTTTTGCTCATACAATTAGGCACTTCTTGCATGTTTATATATAAAAGAGAAGCCACTATTGTTTAGTCATGCACCAATAAGCAACAGTTCACCTTTTCTGTTAGAACACTGGTAGATCTGTAACATGTGCACATTTTCCTGTTGTGTTAGACAAGGTTCTCTAGCGAAACAAAACCAGGGCACTAATAATTCTCTCTATATATTTATATAGGTAGAAAGATATCTGACATGAGAAATAGTTAACTAATCTGTAAAGTAGTACAAATGACTCAGTGAAATTCACTGGCATAAGACAGTTAGTACACTGGCAGTCCTTTGAGTCTTGAGGGCCGCCGAGTAGTCCTCTGTAGTATCTGGCCACAAGCAGCCATAAGCAGCAAGCAGCAAAGCAGGTCACCAACAGTCAGCCAGATCACAGAGTCCAACAGTCCCCAGCTCAAGAGATGTCTATTCCAGGAGTGTGGTGAAGCAAGGCATGAAGGAATCTCAACTCACACAAACACAGTCCATGGATTAGGTGTCCCATAGGTAGTGTAGCTTAGAGATCGAGGCAAGGGACAAGCAAGGCAGCTGGCTGCTCTGAAGATCCAAGGGCAGGGGCAGGACATGCCAAGCCATTTATATCTCCTCCCTTCAATTGATCTTATGTGTGTTCATGGACCATGTTGTCACAACAAACCTACCTAACTTCTTTGGCTATGTTGGCACAACAAGCCTACCTATCACACCTGTCTATTGGTATGTTTTCAGCAAGGCAATTTTCAGTTTTCTTAAAAAGCCTATTATTAGACCCCATGATCATACTATGACCTCAGATAAGTTCTATGGAGATTTTTCCCTTAAGAACCCCCCAAAATAGTCATCATAATCCCCTCTCTGCCTTGAAGTGAGCGGCCCAGCTGAACCCCTCAGATGCTACTGTCTTAATTGAACTATTTTATTAAAGGCACCAATATACGTCTAAGACAAAGGTGCTATTGAGAGAATGTGTCTGATCTGAGGATATTTACAGATCACAGATATATTTAAAGAGGCTTTATTCAAAATAAATTGCTGTATGTATGAACTGTGACACTAGTAGCAATACTTTTTGTCTTGAACTTTCTTAATCTTTCCCTATATACACAAATATGCAAATAGTTGTAATAAAAAAGAAGCCATCCCTTCTATTGGTGGCTTTGATTCTGATTCATTGATCTGACTGAAAAAGTAGAACTGTTGCAGACCGTCTTCAAGGCTGTCATCCCAATGAAGCTGCAGGCCCAAACTTTCTCTGCATAGTGGCTAGTGCCTGGGTCATACCACCTCCTGGTTAGCAGAAGAACACTTAGCTACAATAGTACATTAATTTCCACATTACACTTACCTCATAAAGTTAATGATACTTTGCTGTTCATTGGTTTTCAAATCTCATTCACTAAATATTACAGAAGAAGACTTTTTTTTAATTTTAAAATGTAGGGGGGAAAAGGAGAAAACTTTCCCAAACAATGTAATTGGTAGAAAAAAAAAGAGTTAATAGGCAAACTTACTAGAGCAATCTCAGGTAGATATTTTCCCATTATAGAATTTTGGAGATTCATTTACGTTTCTATTTGTGATTTATCTACTCTTTATAGCATTCAATATTCTTTTCCACTCTATTTGTATATAACTTGTGGTTGATACTAGACTGATTTGTTCTGGTTAAAAATACTTCACATTTAAATAAGTTTCATAAAACAGATTACTTATAAAATCTTTGTTCGTGCATTGATTTAATCAACTTGCTATACCATGTATCTATTATTGAGCAAGGGTGGTTATAATAAAAACAATACCCTATTTGTCAGTTACATATTTGTAAGCTACATATACTGAAAAATCAACATCACAAATACTCATCTAGTCTGACTTCCTGTGGAGTGTCAGCACCAGGGTAGACTGGTTAGCTGTGTTCATCCTGGGTCTCTAGATATGGAATAAGCAGTGCAAACCACAGGACTGTGCTTCTTCCCCACTCAGCGCTCCAGCCCCAAGGAAACAAAAGGACTCTGAGGAGTTTAGAGTTTTTCTCTTTACCTGGAATTCTGAGTGTCCATTTTTCTATCCATAAGTCCAGGAAATCTTCAGGTTGTGCAATTAAGATGATAATCTGCACCTCCATCATTCCATCTGATTACAGGTGGAAGAGCCACAGGTGTAAACACATTGTAAAAGATATATAGGGAATGTTGAGTTCCTTTAGTTTTTTTTTAATAAATAAGAAATGGCTAGTTTCCATGCAGACTGTGGAGAGTGGCAACATAACTCCAATTACTTACATTGACAACTGAATTAATCTTCTTCTTTCCTTTCTCTTTTTTCAATACCATATGGGCTCCACTCAGCTGTGGAATATGGTGGAACCTCACTGGGATCACATCTGTCAGGTTTACAAGGTGAATAAAAGCACTCAGCAGGTTTGTGTGCTACAATGTGTCTGGGTACAGAGGAGGGATTATTGCCAAGTAGTCTATGTCCTTGGGAAAATATTGTGCCTTGTTAGAAAGATAATAAAGAATATTACCAATTAATTAGATGTATCTCACAAGCTATTCTTTATGGGATAATGGTTTTCAAAGTGACTAAAATGCCTTACACTAATTTGAATTTCTTTTCACTCTTGCTCACTCCTTCTTAAACACTCACACACACACACATGCACACATACACACATACAGACTTAGTTTCTCAGTCATGTTTTACCCATAGTGTGTCTAAATGATTACTTGAAAAATAATTTAGGTAGGAAGCACCATGAAATGAAAAGTGGAAGATGGAAAAATGCATTGCCTTTTCTTTGAAACACAAAAATGACAAATCATATCATATACAATATATGTTCACTTCTATCTGACCCTGATTCAGGATTGAACAATTTTTTTTGCTAATATCCAGGTGGTTTATCTCAGTGGAAAGTTTTCATGAAATGACAAAGATTCAAATAATTATAAATGCGCTACTACCTGATGTCAGTGGCCTTGAAAATCTTCTCAGAAGGAAGTCACTGTATTTTAAGCTAATTCATTTATATATATTTATTTTTTTTCATTTAATTTTTTTATGAAAGTACTATCTAATGGAATCTTTCAAGGCAGCCTGATTTTGAAATCACTTTATGCCAAGTTAGGAAGTATTGGTTGAACATATTTGGCTAGCATTGTGTTAGGTCATGGGATTGTTGCAAATATGTTCTCCTACCAAGAAGTCCTGGTGACATAATGGTTATCATGTTTGACTGTGTTTTTTTTTTTTTTTGATTGACATGACACTGCACACTGTTTGGTCACACCAGATACGCACACAAGATGGAGTTAAAAAGAAATATAAGCACATCTCTCCTACATTTACAGAAATTCTACAGGCAGCATGAATTATGCATTTGTGAAGCAGAGGCAGATTAGACAAAGCATGGGTAGTTCTTTGATCTCTTTGAGTTTAGAAAAGATGACATTCTGAAGAAAATGACCTGTGTATTTAAGCCAACTAGACATTCTTAAATTATTTAAAATGAGCAACTAAATTGCCATTTAAAACACTTTGCCATCCCATACTCTGATGAAACTGAAAGCAATCTATGTGCTCAGAAACTGAGGAAGGAGGAGAGAAGCTCAGAGCAAAATAAAAATTCAGAACAAGTTGTCATCAACCAATTCTGAAATCCCTTACTACATTTTTAGGATAAAACTTAGCTCTCGGGCTGATCCTCAGTGGCATCGTGGTTGAGTGAGGGACTGCAGCCCACAGGGTTGGCGGTTCAAATCCAGCAGCAGCTCTCCAGGAGCAAGGCTGGGCCTCCCACTCCCACCAGAGGGCAGTGATGCCCCCCCCCAAAAAAAAAAACCCTTAACTCTCTGAAATATAAATTTATGAAAGGGTAAAAAGAAATGGTGTAGGCCTATATCATCTATGTCATCACAAATCCAAGTTGATATCTAAATTAAAAGGTCTTGTATGATAAGTGACAAGTTGTTTTTACCAGTAGCACCATTGTCCTAACTCACATGACCTGTGCATCAATTTCAACTTTAGGAGCCTTATCATGGATTGTTTATAGTATGGGCACTCCATAGAATAGATATCACTGTGACAAATATCAATTTTAAATCTATGATAAGTATACATCATATTAGGTATAATAAGTGGAAAGAGAAAATGAGTAAGATGGTGTCTTAATTTCTTAGATCTTATACTGTTAAAACTAAAACCGAAATTTGAGATCATATCTGTATCAACATACATCTCTAATTCATACAAGTAGGAGGTTCTACCCAAGCAAGCACAAATATTTTAGTCATTGATTGGTTATGACTTAAACACCATATTTAAATTCTGATTTCACATATTCCACTAGTAGTACTAGTCCATCAGTTTCTGATGAAGTAAATTTCATGGAAGCAAACTGCTCAATCTTTCTCCCAAGGATATTAAAAGTTGACATTTCTTCTTTCCTCAAAATTTATAATGACAAACAGATGCAGCTAGGATTATGATCACATACAAGGTAATCTTTGCACAGCTCAAAATAGGAAAGAACTACCAAAAATATTAAATCCATCTTAGGGTTTGGAAACCGGAAGCCTCCTACAGTATGGTGAAACTAAAAGGGTACACTCACTGTGGAAAATATTATAATGTACATAGCTAGATGATCCAGAAGAGAAATCAGTATATGCATATTCATGTTCATCATAGCATTTTTAGCAGTAAAAAGATGGAAGCCACCAAAATGCCTATCAATAGGACTATGGATAAAAACATATGACACATACATATGATAGAATATTATAAAATGTTAAAAACATGATGAATATGAGGATCATGCCTAATCATAAGATTAGGCATCTTGAAATTAAGCAATCTTAAAAGGACAAATACTTTATGAGTCCACTATTGTAAAATGCCAAGAAAAGATTTTTCACACTAAAAGACATGCTCTTTGATCGCTACAAGGGAATAAAGGATAAATGGGGATAAATTACTGTCAAGAGGGTAGACATGTGATAACTTTGGTAAAGGAGAAAGAAATATAAGAAAAACAATTAAAAGTAAAGCAAAAAATATATAAGAAAGATCACACACATATGGTTCCGAGTTTGGGTCTAGGACCAAGGATATAGAAGAAAGCAATGTTGTACAAATGATTTCCTCAGGTAGCTAACACTCTAATGAGAGAATAAAGGCAAAAAGCGACATAAACATCTACCTAGATTGTATAATTACTCAAAACTCATTACCACCAAATCCATTTTGACTCATTGTGATCCGGTACAACTGCCCATGTGAAAGCCATGCCATGATTTTTCTCCCATGGCTTGGCAGGTGGTTTTAAAGAGCTCACTAGCCCACTGTACTAGCGGGCCTTCTTCATCGTGTAATAGTAGATGATAAACAAGATGGATGGAAAAGTAGAGTTTACAGTGTACATGGATTAAGAGATAAAGGCTGACTGGCCATGACAAGTGTCATTGAATAGATTGCATTTAAACAAAGACATAAAGGAAGAAAGGAATAAATATTGCAAGGAGATTTTGAAGAAGGTGGTCTGGAGGAAGATTTCCATGCAGATGAGGATATAATTGATGCAGTAACCAGAGATGGGACAGTAAAAGGACAAGCAAGTTAGTATAGCTGGAAAGAAAAGAGGAGAGTAATAGAAAACAATGGTAAAACCATGTAAAGTATTATCAAGAGCCAGAATAAATTCGATACATAGGGGTTTATAACTTCTGAACATTAAATATGAATATGAATAAGGGATATAAGAAAAATTGGAGTGACACATTTGAAACAAATATAAAAAAGCAAACCATTAAATGGTATTATCACTGAGAGATAGAATATATCTTTGCAGACTCTCCAGGGCTTAATCAATATATTTTTCATGATGACTACTCTTAATCAAAATTAAGTAGTGTTTATTGAATTTAAATATGCTAAAAGGAGACAAGAAAGTGATACACTAATTTTTGTTTCTGGATCGTTTTTAAAGGTGTTAAATAGTTTCTAAGACATATAAGGCCTTATTACTACCTATTATCATTTATGTTTTTTCAAGAATTTTCATGCAAAACACTACATTGCATATTTATTCTGAGATGATCAATTTGAAATGACAAGGTGTACTTTTTTCACTGCATCATCAATACTATTCAATTTCTTTGAACATATAATCCTATCAATAAGAAATGAATGATTATTTGGTACATAGTAAGGTTTATTTTGTATTCTAACTAAATCATTTAATTGAAAGAATTAAGAATGAAATTAAATTATGAAGAATGATGACATTTTTCATTAATTTGAAACAAGAAAGAAATTGGAACAGCTTGCAGTAAAACATTCAAGGTAATGGTTAAACACCATGCATGTTCTTTGATGGACAATTGTATATTAATTAATCATCTTTAAAAAGAACATTCAATATCAGGAAGATACTTACAGTGTGTTAAATAAAAGTGTTTTGACAATAAATCCCATGACATTAATTTAGCACTTGCTGAATTGAATCTGCATTAACAAATATTGACTAAAATTACTAAATTTTGGAAGTATGAAAGACCTAAAAATACATCAAATTGAGATATTTTTCAACTTCTTTCCTTTTCTATTCTATTCTTGTAGTGAAGTCTCTTACTCACAAGAATATTGAAATAGTCTAAGAAGAAAATAATATATATATATTAGCTCATTTGGTCTTTTAAAAATTATTTTATTGGGGTTCATACAACTCTTATCACAATCCAAACATACATCCATTATATGCAAAGCACATTTTTACATTTGTTGCCATCAACCTTCTCAAAACATTTTCTTTCTACTTAAGCCTTTGGCATTAGCTCCTCATTTTTCCCCTTCTTCCTTGCTCTCTCCCCATTGTGAATCTTTAATAATTTATAAATTATTATTGGGAGTTTAAGTGTAGATACTTACAATCAGTTTCCCCTTTCTACTCCACCTTCTCTCCACCTTCTTGGTATCACCACTCTCACTACTTTTAAATATACTTCTTTAACTAGGAAATGAGAAAGTCTTAAGAAGGTATGAAGAAAGAGAGCAAGTTTTCTAATTCCTACATGTTCACTTTGCTGTCCACGTTAGCCTTTCCAAATAACCTTTTAAAACATTTAGGATGCCCCAAGACATAGTTAGGAAATTTGATGGAAGTCACGGAAGCCTAGAAATATCAGGACATAGACATATGCTAGAAAAATCTGAGGCTAAAAACCAGTTCTCTGACCTTACTTCTATACTTTTGTCCTCTCCTCCTTCCTTGTAGATTGTGAGTTTCAATTTTACCTAAGCTCCAGGTGCGTTGTTACTCCTGACAATAGTTGGTGTGATGGGAATAGGCACCATACAGGTAGGAGAATGAGTGCTATTCTGTAGTGCCATTTCTTTTTTCAGTTCCAGGGATTTGGTGGCTTAAAAAGACACAGATGGAGGTTGACCCCTGGTGGTGTAAGTGGTTGAGTGTGGGACTGCAGCCCGCGGGCTTGGCAGTTCAAATCCAGCGGTAGCTCTCAGGAGCAGCACCAGGTAGCACCCACGATCACCAGAGACAGTGATGCCCCCACTCCCCAAAAAAAGACACAGATGGGTTATTGTATTTTTAAGTAGTTTAAGATAAATTGGGGAGTTTTTCAATCAACTAAAACCAGGATCTTGGTATTGTATCGCTTGGGAGACTTTTAGGAAGCATTCGTATCCTGGCTTTGCTCATTTGTGTGCTTTCAGTGTTTACAAACCATTCCCATCCGTGGCATTCCTTGGCTTATAGGCACCTTATTTCCATTTTCAATCCAGTATCATTGCACCTCCCTTACCATTCTTCTACATTCACATGTCTTCTTCCTTTATGTAAATTGAAAGAACTTTTTGATGATGATAGCCACATATCCAAGACACTGTTGTTTGGTGCCCTCACTTTGGTTCCAAATAATAATGATTCTGTTTATAATAATGAAATACTCACCAGTTCGTTTCATAGTTTATGCTGTTTTGTGTCTGTTGTTGCAGTAACTGTGACAACCCGTCTTGCTTAAGTTCTTCTGTTTCATTGGCCCTCTGCTTTGCAAAGCTTGGTGCCCTTTTCCAAGAAATGTTTCCTACTGAAAAGATGCTTCAGATGCATGAGACAAAGTGTTACATCTTCCATGCTGAGGAGCATGGGACTATACAGATTTGTTTCTTCCTTTAGCAGTCCATAACCTATTCAATATTCTTAGCCAGCATCATAATTCAAAGGCATTGATTCCTCTTTGATTTTCCTGCTAGTTGTTCAGCTTTCGCCTGCATATGAAGTGCTTGAAAATACCATGATTTGAGTCTTTCCCTCTTTAGTCCTAAGATGACATTTTTTAATTTTAATTTTTAGCATTTCTAAAGAGTTCTTTTCAGCATACTTGTCCAATGCAATATATTATTTTAATTTTTTCATTGCTGCACCACAGATTTTTAACAAAGTCCTTGAAAATTTCAATACATTTTCTATTTACCATAATGCTGCTTATTGGTCCAGTGGTGGGGATTTGAAGTCCTTCTATCTTGAAAAGTCAATCATACTGAAGATTATAATCTTTTCATCCTCCTTAGTAAGTGTCTCAAGTCTCTTCACTTTCAGTAAGCAAGGTTGTGTCACCTGCCTATTGAATGTTGTTAAAAAAATTTCCTGACACTCATGATGACCTTCCCGTTTTAACATGATCAAACTACTCATCTTAATTTCACTTGCAATTATAATTCTTCTTTGATATTTAAGAATGTGTTCATTTTTAAGAGATATTTAGTCTGCCCACTCCTAAGAATATTTACAATATTTATCACAAAAATCTCACCGTTTGTATGTCCAACACACACATATCCAAATATACAGAGTCCTTAAGTAAGTTTTGATATATGAAATGCTTTTGAGAAAGATAGGAAAATACAAATATATACATTTTACTTAGGAAGTTAATAATTTGAATATAAAATTAGCTATATGTCATATAATGGAATCGAATAATTCATATCCTGTCTTTAAAAACATATTATCTTCTGATTTTCTATGATTGACATCTATGGACAGTCCTACAATCAAGTAGGAGTCATTTTGTTTTTTTTTCCTTTTAATCAAGCTTTCTTAAAATGATCAATTTATTTAGCCAGTTTCTCAATTTCATTTCTTAATTTAATTCAATTTCTTTATTTCTAGTTTGAGTATCTTTGAGAGATAATAATATATTTCCAATCAATATGTTGAGTGGCACTTTGAAAATAATTTCTGTATTTGATTGCTTCCTCTTTACCAGAGGTTATTGGAGAACAGAAAATGAAACAATAACCAATGTAAGAACTTAAAGAAACAAAGGTTTTATGAAAGATTTATAATAATGTTTCAGGGGGGACACTGGATTGAGGAAGGTGGGGAAAGGAATTGGGTGTCAATAAACTCGAGGTCAAGGGAACAACAAATGATCTAAAATTAATGGTGAAGAGGGTGTAGGAAGCATGGTAGGGCTTTATAAAGGGCATTGTAATTGAGAGGGAATACTGAAACCCAAAAGAAACCTCAATTACATTGGGTATTTTAATTGAGGGAAACAAGTTGCACACATTAAAAAAACTTTAAAAAGAAAACAAACAGCATCAATATCAGCAACAAAAGATTCCTTTTAAATGCATTAAGGAAATCTAGCCAGTGATCAATGGGATGGAATATTTCAAAACTAGGGCAGTTTAATTCTCCGTAAGTATGAGCATGATAGTAGGAAAAGGGGAAGGTAAATGGAAATAAAGGAAAGGACTAGGAGGCAAACAGGCACCCACAGAGATCTAAATACAGGCATGTACATATGTAAATATATTTATATATAACAATAGGGAAATAGATCTAGCTACATATATTTATATGCTAAGTATTAAGGAGCATATGGCATTGGGCCTTTACTCTAGTACTTCTTCAATGTAAGAATGAATACCTTGTCTTTGGCATTCCCTGATGCTGCACTTCCTGACATGATCACAGATGACTAAAGAGGAGTATAAGCAAATATGGTGAAGAAAACTGATGGTGTCTGAAATGCCAGACAGTGTATGCTATGACAAAATAATAATAATTTATAAATTACCAAGAGTTCATTAGAGAGGGGAGAAGGGAGGGAGGGAGAAAATGAGGAGTTCATTCCAAAGGTTCTAATGGTAAGCAAACTTTTTGAGAATGATGAGAGCAAAAATGTATAGATATGCTTGTATGTATAATCCATGTATGTATATATGCATTGTGATGAGTTGTACAAGCCCCTAGTAAAATGATTAAAAAAAAAAAAGATATAGCACCTAGGGTCTTAAGCACTTGAAAATAAACAATTGGTTATCTAGCTGAGAAGCAACAAACTCCACATGGAAGAAACACCCTAGTCCGTTTGATCATGGGGTGTCGATAGGATTAGATATTGTGCATCAAAGACCCAGAGTAAAATATAATATCAAGGTGAATTAGGGGGAGCATGGAGCCCATCTGTAGACCGTTAGGCATCCCCTTACAGAAGGGTCATAGAAGAGATGAGTCTGCCAGGGTGCAGTATGGCACCAATGAAATATATAACTTTACTCTAGTTCCTAAATGCTCTCCCCCTACACACACCACACTATCATGACCAAATTCTATCTTACAAATCTGGCTAGACCAGAGCATGTACACTGATAAGAATAAGGGCATTCACATGGGGAATCCAGGACAGATAAAGTCCTTAGTACCAACAAGGAGAATAACAATACCAGGTGGTTATGGGGAAGGTAGGGGAGAAAAGGGGAACCAATCACAATGATCTGAATATAATGCTCCTGGGGGTAAAACAACAGGAAAGTGGTGGAGGGAGAGAGCGCTGGGTGTAAGACATGAAAACAAATTATCAAGGTTTCATGAGGGAAGGAGGGTGGTGAAAGGAGATGAAAAAAAACGAGGAGCTGATACAAAGAGCTCAAGTAGAAAGAAAATATTTTCAAAATAATGATGGCAACAAATGTATAAGTGTGCTTGATACAGTGGAAGTACACGTGTTTTGTGATGAGCTGCATGAGCTCCCAATAAAATGATTTTTTAAAGAGAAAAAAAAGAGAATGCTTTGCAACAGAGAGTGAAAGAAGCTTTTGAGACCTTTTATGTACTAGCAAATACCTCATAGTGATTTTTAGTGTAAAGATTTAGGGTAATTGTTCCAATTGCCCCAACAGATAATCTAGTTAATTGGCCAAATAGCATGTTTATTGCTGCTCTTCTATGTTTTATTTATTGTGAAATGCCTCTTGCAGTGGACCTCCAAGGCCCAACAAGTGGTCTCTACTTGGAGCCATCAGGGAAGGGAAATCAGTCATAGGAGGAAGAAACAGAGCATCTGTTTAATCATTTCCAGGAAGAATTATTCTGTTTGCTTTGAGACCAGAACTGGATGGTGTATGGTTCCCTTACTGAACATTTTTAATCAAAGAGTTTCTGTAAGATTTCTAATAAAGTATGAAAGATGCTTACCAGAATTTAAAACTATCAAGTCTTCCAGATTTTCTAGAGTTATGGAGGAAGCATGAACCTATTATCCAAAGATCATCTTAAAATACACCCGTAAGTCTTCTTAAAATGAATTATAATTAAAGTTAACTAGAAAAATAGGTCAACCTTGAACATTGTTCTTTCCTAAGAATTATATATATGAGATGAAATTGACAACAGCAACTCAAAAGATGACATAGACACCATGCTCAAGAGGGGAAGGTTGAGAGAATGGTTGCACAATTCAGAGAATGTAATCAATATCACTAAAGTGTACAAGTCAACTCATCTGAAGTGATAAAGGATTGCTATGTGTATTCTCAAAAAATTAATAACACTGAGTCAATACTGACTCCTAACAATCTCTAGGACAGTACAGAACTGTGGGTTCTTTATGGGAGTGAGTAGCTTCATTTTCCTCTGGTGAACCAGCTGGTGCTTTTGCACTGCTGACCTTACAGGTAGCAGCCCAAAGCATGACAACCATGCCACTAAGGCTCTTGCTTTATATTCTCAACAAGAACCAAATAAATAAAACTTAGGGAAATTATATATTCATTAGAATCCTCAGCATTTCTTGGTATCCACTAATTTCCAAGACTTTGAGCAACTTTTTAAATAGTAAACAAATGAATGGGGTGGTTTGAGATTACTGTAATTTTAAACTGTCAGGCAAAATCCACAGCTTCTCCATTCCTAATTACATGTTGAATTATTTCATTATTTTTAAAGAAGATTTCATCAAAATTGCAAAATCTCACTTTATTTAGTATTGATAATATTTATTAATGACATTATTGTCTAGAGAAATTTGGACTTTGAGCAGCAGCCACTAGCATGATATTCTCATAATTGGGATAGAGTCAAAGGACAAGACTCATAAAGATTTTTAAACTCTTCCTAATGATAAAAGACAAATTTTACTAGTAAAAGTTTAAAAAACTGACTGCTAACTGCAAGATTGGCTGCTAAAGCTCACCTAGATGCTCCCCAGGCAAAATAGTTGTTGATTTGGTTCTAGAAGATTACAGCCAAGAAAAACCTGTGGGAGCAATTCTAATCTGTTACATGGGGTGCCCATGAGATAAAACTAACATGACATTATCTAAAAAATACAACACTTTGCTTGAAGGGTTTGTTAAATCTCTGGGTCAAATTAGTATGTGGTATTTTTCAGCTAAGTCATAGACAGAAATTTCTAGCAATGCAACCTATATTTCAAAAAAAGAAAGGAGTCAATTATGTTAGTGAGCTCATCATTGCTGGAGATTTTAACAGAGATTCATTGACCACTTATTTTTTATGTCATGTAAGCATTCAAGCATGGAATTAAAAAGGAATGGATACTTCTAAACTCCTCCAAACCCAACCCAAATTGTTTATTATTTTTATTTATCTACAGGAGATTCCAGTGAGGAAATTATAAAATATATGATGAAGATTATGGCTCAATTATGAAACATTTGCATATATGTAGGTAATATATGTATGTGAGCATGTATTGTCACAAAATCATACATACTGCCATTGACTTGCAATATCAAAATGTGAAGTTGTCCTACATCTAGATCTAGGTGATAATATCATTTCTCTAACCCTTCCCCAAGAAAATCCATACACTTTGATTTATACTATATCCAAGTAGTAGCTTTAGTATAATCCATGAACTCAAAATGTGCTGTTCTCAATTCTTTTTAAGTTTGAGGAATAAAAAGACATCTGCAGGGACATGTTAAGGGATGTATGGTGGATGGGGTAAAGTTACCTAGTTAAAGCCTCAAAAGACAACACTTGCTACTCATCAGTAATTAAGAAAACAATATTACTCATCTGTACAAATATCCTGCATTTTTCTTCCTTGGTGTAGTTTTCACTTTCCTTCAAATGTCTTCATCATAAGCCCTCAAGATCTTGTCTCCTGAGAAAAATCTATAAAGATGATGTTTTTGAGTCCAGAAACACCTGCCTGTGCCTTCTGATCTAACCAGTCTGCCTTGAATTTCATTGTCCTGAAAGATCCCTTAGTTTGAACCCTTCTTCTCTGGGAGCATTCTAACCAGAACAGGACAACTGTATTACCGGAAGCACGCCTGCAGACATCCACTGATCACAGAGATATGTTAAACAAAGTGAGTTTAGAATAAACGTGTGGTTCCTCTGTGAACAGAAACCCTAATAATCTTACCTACTTTTGATTTATTTCTTCTTCACCTCTTTATGTAAGTAAAGATGAAAAGGAAGTCATAAAGATTCTACTTTGCTTTTAAATTATAAGTGTATACCTTAATTCTTGATTCCTTGAACAGCTTTTTCAAAAGAACATAGAATGTATAACTAAACCATCCATACTAGAATTTATTCACAGAGTTTTGCTTAAGAAAGAAAATAATCAAGGAACATGTATACATGTCTTGATGGCTTCCCAAGGACTTTCTCATAGCCAGGCATGATGTTCCCCCAAGGCATACAAAAGATGTATACTGGCTTACAGCTTCCAAATCATGTGTATAGTTATGATAACCTTTCATTATGGAAAATAAGGCACCCTTTTGCTTGATTGAAATGGTGCACATCTCTCATCCACATTAATGTACATAGTTGTGGGGATATCAATGTGTTATTCAATGAGTCATTTATTTTGCTCTGAAGAGTCAGAGTCTATGCCTTCAAGGCACGGGACAGTGAAGAAAAATCATTTTCATTTACCATGTTTTTTATTAACCTGCAAAAACTTTAAATATTACATATATTTACTTTTTTTTTAACTTGTATGATTTGCAAGGTTCTTCATTCTGTGTACTTTGGTGAAAATGGTCCTCACATGTTAAAAGTGCTGAGAAGAAACTTCATTTTTGTACTGAGCCCCGGTGGCACAGTGGTTGTGCGCAGGACTGTGGCCCACTGGGACGGAGGTTCAATTCCAGCAGTGGGGCTGGGCCTCCTACTCCCACCACCGGAGAGCAGTGATGCCCGCCCCACCCCACCCCCCACAAAAAAAAAGAAAGAAACTTCATTTTCAAAGTCTCCCCCTTAGAAGTAATTTGGTTTCTTCTGTGTCACTTGTAAAACCAACCTTGGTCTTAGGCGCCATTGATTCAGTTCTCACTCAGAGTGACAGAAACCCGCCGTGGGCCTGCACCATCCGCACAGAGGCTGAAACTATGTCAATCTATTACTTGACAAGCTTCCCCCTTTACTGAAAACCCTAAATACTAACTGATTTCCTTCAAGGACAGACCCTATAATCTACAACTGTGAACAATGGCTTTGTGATTCTGCATAGCCTCTGGTGATATAATTACTGGAAGGATAAGGGATGATCACTCAATTCTGAAGGACATGTGTTATATGAAAATAATAACAAAATATTATTTAAGTGTATATCTTTTATTCCTCTCCAACTTCATTTTCTTCCAGAATAGAAACATATCAATTCTTCCATAAGATCCTATCTGTTATTTCTTACCATTCTCATAGATCGTTGGCAGAATCTAGATTAAATAGCAAGCAACAAGATGCCAATGAGATAATGATACTGAGTAATAAATCTATTCTCATAGAATTCATATACTTAGAAGACATGCTTGCTGAAGGATAGGGAAAAAGTCAGTGAAGCCTTCTAAAATATCTAACTGTTGTGAAGTTCTAAGAAGCTTCTTTTGATCCATATTGTCTACATATTTTGCTGAGGGAATAAGCTGAAAAATAAATGATGAAAAGAAGTTCTCCATAATTGGGAATGAGTTATTTAGGAGAAATCATTTATCTTGAAAGTCAGAGAATAAGAGTCAATCAAGAATTGAGTTTAAAAGGAATCCTTCAGTAAGATTACAGACAAAAAATGCTGCATCCAGTGTAGTGAAAAGAATGATCACTTTATCATGTTGTTTGTTAGCATAGTAGTTATTTTTATGACTTTAAACATCATTTATCTGAGTCCATGTGTTGGAGTGATGTCCTAGAGATGGTCTTTCTAGGCATAACCTTGGCAACTCCCATTGACTGAATGGCATCATACAAGTGAGTTCTATCCCTTCTTTCCCTGATGGGACTGGTTGAGACAAGGGCGGGGTAAGATCCCGAGAGGAACGTATGATTCCATGGTAAGTGATTTTAACAGGATGACCACAATGATGTTGACATTTAAACAGGATTTGGTCAACTTTATCATCCTGTTGGGTATAAAATGAGCCATAGGAGATCTGAAAAATATCAAAAAGAAAAGCCAAGAGAGGAGAAAGTTTGCAAGATCACTGCACTTTTATCTGCTAGATAAATAACCCTCATGATTATGAATATTGTCTGTGAGTTCTGGGTGGCCACTACACTGGAGTCTCAAACCTGTCATTAAGATAATATGCTGTGGGAGCAGTATGGATGAAAGATGGGAGGGAGTTTAGAAGCCTGTTTAACTTCAGACTCATGGAAAATAATGTTGAACTGATGTGAGTTAGATTTTCTTCCCTCTAGTGAAGTAAAATAAAGTCGACAGTCCTACACTTCAGCATGCAGACCACTTGGAATTACTTTAAAAGCAAAATAAAAAATACATCATTATCCTTTATAATCAGAACAAACACAATGACAGAACCGTGGTGCAAATTATTCCATTCATATTAAAACTAAGAAGAGTTTTACTATCTCAACTTTCTACTAGGTAGGATTGACTAATTTTTATGATGTCTCAAGGGACAGGCAGGAAATATAGGTCACTGGATCTTTGAATAGATGACTGAGAGATTCTGCTATCTTCATCCTGAAAAGGAGCAATGGAATTTTACTGAGAGAAAAGAGAAAGATAGAGGAGGAACCAAAAAGGAGTAGGAGGGAAAGATAGAGAGAAGTGAAGTGCTAAAATATATGGAAAGAGCTGATCAGTTTGCCACATGACATACAGTAGACACACTTAAAAATAACAGAACAAAGTGAAGATTATAGAAAAAATAAGGATTTCTGCAGAGTACAGTGGGGGAAGAGGGGCAAAAGGAAGAAGATAACAAAGAGTTCAAGAAGAAAGGAAATATTTGAAACTCATTATGGTAGCGATTTTATTATCCCGCTTCATGTGATTGAATGCTAGGGTAACTGTAAGAGCTCCCAATAAAATGATTAAAAAAACAGGAAAATATGAAAACTTGATTTTTATGTCTTTGTTCTTTCATTGTGTGCATGCACATGCATTGCTAGAAATTACCCATGCCATGCTACCTTGGAGTGGATATGATATGTTTTCTGTGAATCTTTCTGAACCTTGCATATATAATAAAAAGGCATATTCTATAAAAAGTACTTGATGAGTTCCTTTCACTAACTTCCTACAACTATTATTCTGTGCCTTCTGGGGAATTTTATATTATGTCATCTTATTTGCTGTTTTTAGTCAATATTACTTCAATTAAATTGTTTCAAAATACATCTAGTTTAGTGATTAATTCCTTTACAGTATATAATTTCATATATCCTTTTAATATTATTAAAGTAAACTCCTAGAAGTGATACTTATCATAATAGCAAATGAAGCATTTCAAGATTTCTGATTAATTTTGAGAAAATACTGCCTAGGATGCCCCTGATAATTTAGTTATCTTGAAAGCATTTTTCAATTAGACCACATTTTCTTGATTTAGAATACACTGATTTCTGTTGTATGGTATCTTTGCAAATTAAAAAATAATAAGTCTTTTTTAGCATCATTGCAAATCACATTAAGCATGTCTTTACATCTATGTCTCTTATGCTTTGATGTTAACCTTAACCTTAATAATATGTTGGAATATTCTGTATATTCACTGATTTGTAAAAATCTATTTATATTAGAAATGTAATAATTTAGCAGTTTGTGTTTCTCATGACTTACATGTCTTTACTGTTAAGGCTACTTTTCATTAGGTTGCATTTGTGATTAGTACATATATTTTTCCCAAATCTTTGTTGCTGCTTTTTCTATAACTCTATTCATGTATAAGGAATTCAGTTTTTATCTCTCATATCATTCCAAATTCAACCTGTACTGTACAATTGCTACCCCAGTTTCCAAACATTCTTTTCTTTCCTGGACCCCTCGGTATCCTCTCCCTTTTGCCCTATTTCCTCCCGACTGTTCACTCTCTACCTCAAACTCTTGATGTCCCTTTAGGTTCACCAATCCTGGGTTTCATATACTGAAAATTTGAAAAAAAATCTTTTAACAAGAGAGTGAACCCAAATGACATAAATAAATAAAGCTTAATATGAACAAACAAACAAGACAAAAATATAGAGAACATTGAAAACCAGATCAGATCCAGCCTGCCCCAGAGAAGGAATTCGCTGACAACTTTTGAACTGTTCTTGGCCTGTTTGTCCCTCGGATCTTCTAGAATCTTCTCTCCAATGCCCTCTGCTTAGCAACCACCCCTCCCATCCCTTTTTATCGTGTTTTTTATTGATAAAGGATATTTTTTTCTTTCATTTGTTGAAGGGAATATATTACAAATGTCTCTTCTTTATGCCAAATATTTAAGTTGAAAGTGAATTCTACAAATAGACATTTTAACACCTGGCATATAGATATAAAGTATAACATCTATCTATTAATGTTCACAAGACACATTATTTATTGCAAACATATATTGCTTGAAAGTACTAATATATGTTTACAAGAAAGTACTAATATATGTTTACAAGAGTAATGGTATAGAGTAGACATTAAAAGCTTATTATGTATACTAGAATTCTACCCAAATTTCAGTCGTATTTAGAAATGCTATATTTATTATGGGAAATGTGTACTTGCATTTAAAAATATTTAAAATTTCCTATGAAAGAGTAATGTTAAAATACACATAATGATCACATATGTTAAAAAGGATTACGCCTTTCTACTTTTAACTTTTATTAATTTATATTAATGTTAATGACTCAGTATTATGCATTTGGTTTGAAATGGATTCTTATTATTTATTCAGTGATTCAAAGGTTAGATCATTTTTCTCATGGCATTTTAGTTTCTAAGGGACAATTGGAATTTTTAAATCAATTTTTGTATTTTCAATATTAGAGCAGCCTGTAGTTAGGCTAATGGGATAGATTGCGAATCAAAGTATCTATGTCAGGCTCCTGCTTGGAACAAAATCAGGAATAGTGCCTTTGAATGCATTCAACTCCTAATAATTAAAACACACAAATGCCTTAAGGATTAGTCAGAGGAAAGTTGTGGGTTTACTCGTAAAGCCACTGTGATATATAAATGGCAAAATTTATGAGAGGTAAAGATCATTTAATCTATTTTTAGTCTACAATGTAATCCTTTTCCCACACAAACCTAAGATCTCTTGGCACTTTTCCATAGTTAGAAGTTAAAATAAATGTTCATCGGCTAAGGACTCTCTTACCTAGTGTCTTTCTCTCTTTGAAATTCAAAAAACAAATGAGATGCTTTGGCCATACACCAAATCCATTGCCATCAAAGAGATTCCAACTCAAAGCGACCCCTTCCACGGGGGTGTCTGCATTACAGGTGCTCTGGACCCCCTGACATGATGAGAGCAGTCTGAGTCAGATCCCACATGCCCTGGGAACATACACATACCGGGGGAAACGTTCCAACGTGTCAGTTCATTTAGGGTGCAGCAGAAAATGGCTTTGTTTGTTTTGTTTTTGCGTGTGTTTAGAGAAAACAGGTGAAATGGGGATAAGACTTAAAATAAAATATGAATGAATAAAGAATTTCAAATCACGGAGTCTAACCTGGAGATGGGCTTATTTGAAAAATTATGAAGAATCCTTAATAGTTTCATCACGTTTCAATAGCACTTTGTTTTTATAAACACAAAGTAATTTCAAATAATTAATAATAGACCTTACAAAGAAACATTTATTGGGGGCTGATTCCGGTCGCGTAGTAGTTGTGTGCAGGACTGCGGCCCACTGGGATGGAGGTTCAATTCCAGCAGTGGCTCCACAGGAGCAAAAGGCTGGGCCTCCTACTCCCACCACCAGAGGGCAGTGATGTCCCCCCCAGAAAAAAAAAACGTTTATTGGGAAAGAAAAATCAATCCTTACAATTTTAAACATTGGAGAATTTTTTCTGTTCCTTTGCAGATAAAGTGATAAGCAATCAGAGATAAGAGTAGAAAGTTAGAAATGGTGAGATGGCAAAACTATCACATGTAGGTTAAAGTCAAGTGGGGAAAAAAAGGTATGTAGGATATTAATTCCATAGGATAGAATCAAAGAAATGAGTTTAATAAATTAATTAAGAAGTAGAATAGAGTGTTATGATTCTAGATTTAAAAATATAAGATATTGGCTGAGCTCCAGTGGGTGTAGTGGTTGATTGCGGGCCTGTGGCCCACTGGCTTGGTGGTTCAAATCCAGCAGCAGCTCTCTAGGAGCAAGGCTGGGCCTCCCACTCCCACCAGAGGGCAGTGATGCCCCCCACAACCCTCCCCCAAATATATAAAATATTATTTCAATATTAAGGTAAAGTAATGAAAATAACAACTCAATAGTATTCCATTTTAAAAATTGAGTTGAAATCCATGAAGTCTAGGAAAGTATTGGTTTGGGGGAATACACATGAAGAAATCAAAGAGACTCAATCAAATATTAAAAGAAGCTGTGCAATTGCTAATTTCAGAGGCATGATATGTGAAGTTAAAATAGTGTTATTCAGTAAATTTAGGTACACACAGTCTCATATGTGCAAAGATAACTTTATTTCTAGCAATAACTAATTTCTTAACTGGATCCATAACTATCTCTCAGCTGGCAAGTTTCACCTAGATAATTCCAACTGAATTAAATCCAACAATGTCAAGTACACATATATTCAGCTAAGATAATTATTTCAGTCATGATTCAAGTTAAAGCCCATACTTAAGTTCCATTAATTTCTTCTGTACGCTGGCTCAAACTTTACAGTAAGAAATGCATATTATGGGATACAATGGGCCCATATTTTTCATCATGGTGAGTTAAGCACAGGATATTTTGTAGATACACTCCCTTTTATTACCACAGTACATGACTTTAGTAAATAGTTTATGTTTTATGGATCATATTGTCTTCATCACAACTATTTAAGAATGTTTTGCAACAGGATATTAATATAAAATTATCAAGATGACTGTATTTCATAAGCATTTTGTTTTGCAAAAACAGAAGGAAGTTTAAATCAAGCGTAGGTTGCTGGCCCTGGGTATGCAGAGTTCACAAAAATTTCTGAAATTTTATTTTATATTATGCTGCATTTCCTGTCATTTCAGCCTTCTACACAATGCTTGTGGACTTCCAGAAACATTGTCCAATAAGTAGACAAGAGAGACCTTCTATAGCAAAAACATGAGAGGCCAAATGAAACAGATGCAGAAGATAACTCTGGAAACCTTGCATCTTGATCAATGAATATAAAAGTGTATTGAATTCAAACTAGGAGAAGAAGCAGAAAACAAGTAACCAGAGAAGAGAAAGATGGGTAAATAGAGACACTGGACAGTGTAAGACATGAATAAAATAATAATTTATAAATTATCAAGGGTTCATTCGGGATGGGGGGGGATTGGAATGAGCAGCTGATGCTTATGGCTCAAGTAGAAAGAACAAGTTTTCAGAATCATGATGGAAACAAGTGTACAAAAGTGCTTGACAAAATTGATGGATGGATTGTGATAAGAGTTATATGAACCCCTAATAAAATGATTTAGAGAGAGAGAGAGAGAGAGAGAGAGAGAGAGACATGATGACCTGTCCAGCACAGTGGAGCCATAATCGGTCCACTAACTCAGAACCAGCACAAGCAAACACATCAGTGGTTGACTAAGAAAATTGGTATTCGTCCTTGTTGCCTATAGCCATATGATGACCATCAGAGTGACCAGCTTCTATCTTTACCACTCAGTGACAGGGGCAACCCACATGAAGAACCCCTTCTCAGTGAAGTTAGATGCAACTATGTATGGCTCAAGGACAAGGTACATGACTCCCTAGTTCGGAAGCACATGAGCTCTGTCACAGCAGCAGAAGGAAAAGTCCACTACCATACAGGCGACCTGTCCCTGACTACCATGGAAAGGCAAGACATTCTTCCACAACCACTCATGTTGCACCAAGCTAGTCAAAAGAGGCCTTTACCAGGAGCAAGCACCCTAATCTCAGCCACATTTGAAGCTGAATGAACTCGTTCAAGATCATGTTTTCTACCCCAGAAGACAGAGCACTAGGACTTCATCTAAGACTAGGTTTCTCACGCCCTCATTCCCTCTCTAGTCAGCTCTGAGTTCCTGGGCTCTCAGGAGCAGGTGCTGATTCATACTGGGAAGCAGACTTCCCCAGGTTCTTCCTGCTCCGGTCCTACTCCATCACAAATTCCCCTCTCCTTGTTTTCAGTTCTTTTCCTTCTGTCATTTTGATCCTTTCTTTCTCTGATTTCCTTTTTACTTTCTTTTATTTTTCTCTTCTTCTTTTCTTTACTCCTGCTTTTTCTCTTTTACCTTGTTTATGTTTTCTTTTTCATTTTAAGTTTTCCACTTATCATCTATAGTGTTGCTTACTGTATTTTTTTCTCTTTTCTACCCTTATTTTTGCTTTCCTTTATTATTGAATTATTTTTCTGGGTGTTATTTTCCTGACTGTCTCTGGTTCTTTACAATTTCTAAAAGATTTTATTTATTTATAGCCATGTTTGCTTTCTTGCCTCACCTGAAGGGAAACAGCCGTCATGCCCACTTGGCTCAGTCACACTTTTCCCTCTTGCAGACAAACCTGCTTGTAGATGGCCATTAGCTTATCTTGCACCCCCGATATCTCTTTGTAGAAGATTTAAAGAAACCCCATGTCTTATACCATATACAAAATGAATTCAAGATGAACAAAAATGTAAAATCTAGGTCTAAAAGCATCATTAAAAATAAGCAAAATGAGAAACCTCTGGACTCCTAATGAAAACCAAACTAACAGCCATTGATGCAGGCTTATTGCATACCCTACAGGACAAGGTAGAAATTCTTTGCAGGAGTATAAATCCCCTTCTTTCTCTCAAAAAGCAGCTGGCAGTTTTGAACTGCCAAATTTTTGGATCTTAGCCCAATGTATAACTACTAAACCACCAGGATACTGATACGTGACATAAATCGACAGTTGAACATAATGAAAAATATATAAACAGTGAAAGAATCACTAGATGATTGGGATCTCATAAAAGACCGACACTTAGCTATATTGGAAGAGTTGACCAAAAGCGTAAAAGAAGACTCAAAAAGTGTAAAATGTGGAAAACATTTTAACAATAATATATCAAACAAAAAACACCCCTGAGTTTCAAGATTTACAGAAAACTTCAACTTCTGACCAAGAAAAAGATACATAATCTGTGTCAGACAGGGGTCTTCTAGAGAAATAAAATTCAGGACACTAGTAATGCCTTTTTATATGTTTATATACTGAGGAAGATATATAAGATAAAAAGATAACAAGTTAACTATAAGGCAATACAGATTGCTTGGTGTAACTCACTTAAGATATATAAAATAAAAAGAGAAAGTTAACTATAAAGCAATACAGATTGCTCAGTCCAACTCACTTGCGTGAGGCAACTACAAGACTAGCAGTGCTTCAATCCTTGAGGGCCGCTGAATAGTCCTCTGTAGAGCAATCCAGGCTATCTGGTTACAGGCCGCAAACGGCAGAGCAACAGTCACCAACAGTCACCAACTGTCTCCAACAGTCAGCCAGATAACAGAGTCCAACTGTCCCCAGCTCAAGAGATGTATATCCCAGAAGCATGGCGAAGTAGTGCTTGAAGGATCCTCAACTCACAGTGACACAGTCCACGATTAGGTGTCCCACAGGTAGTGTTGCTTGAAGGCCGAGGCACAGGACCAACAAGGCCGCTCTCTGGTCCGAAGATCAGGAAACAACAAGAGAGAGAGAGGGGGCGGGACTTGCGAAGCACTTCCTGTATCTGCCCTTCAATTCATCCCGCGTGTTCATTGGCTGTGCCGTCACAACAGATCCACCAATCTTCTGTGGC